>JAXBDA010000302.1:0-95114 GCA_036023075.1 Gaultheria prostrata | reverse complement strand
TGTGGACGTTGTTGAGGAAATGAATAGTGCTGGAATCTCTCTTGGAACGTACTTGGGTTCGCTCTTAATTTATAGGCTTGGTTGTGCCAGGAAGCCTGTTTCTTGTGCAAAGATATTTGATCTATTGGCTGATGACCAGAAGAATACAGCCACTTACACTGCTTTAATCGGCGCATACTTTTTGTCAGGGAAGGCTAATAAAGGACTTGACATGTTCATGGCTATGAGGAGCAAAGGAATTGGTGTTGCACTTGGTACATACAATGTGCTATTGGAGGGTCTTGAGAAAAGTGGCAGAGTTCAGGATTTAGAACAGTTCAGGAAGGAGAAGAAGAAGAATGTGCAAGCTGGCAGCAATTGTCAAGGCATGGTTCCCTTGGAGGAAATGATTTGTAATTGCCTGTTTGCTGGGGATGCCATGTCTTGATTTATGCGATTATCATTCTCTGGAGTGCCCCGTTTTGAAGGTATGTAACACTATTTCACACTTTCTTGTGCACCAGTTAATATATCTATAAACAAACACTCATATATCATTCTTGGCGGTATCTCAGTTGAAAGTGTCTTTTAACTAATAATTGGTTCCATGAACATCAAGCAAATTGATTCAAAACATTACATAAAATAATATCTGCCATACATGTTTATTTCTCCATGAAACATAAGAATAATATTCTTGGAAGAGAGCGATCTGTCACATCATAATTTAGAATGAAAAGTTCATCATATCCCTGCTCAGGCTCTTCATCATAACAATCTCCATCAGTTCACATTTACTTGCTGCCATCTTCTTGTAATAATTTCCATAACTGGGCTTCAATGCGCAGGAAGAAGAGATAGGAAGGACAGGAAGGTTATCGCAGTTGCAGATTTCGATCATGTAGCCATCTGGATCGTGGAAGAACACCTGATCCACCTGGATCCCTCCTTCCTCCACCACGGCTGTGGCGTACCTCATTCCCATTGCTTCCAACCTCCTCTTGACAATTCCAACATCAGTGCACTGTGACAAGATAAAATAAAAAAGAAAAAGAATTAGACATCAATTTTGAAGAAGAGGAAGAAGAAGATCGTCTAATTCTTACTTGGAAGGAGATGTGGTTATCCTTTGGATTAATGGGTCGTGGTTCGTTCATGGCATCACACTCATCAATAGACTCGTTCTCAAGTAAATGTATCCCAATTCCGTAGTTGAACAACCTGTAAAAATATCAGATAATTATTCATGTGTAAGTTTGATATGTCACCCTGTGTATGTGCAGTTTGTTAGAAATCAGGAGATAGGAACGATGGTATGCCATATGTTGGTAATTGTGATGGGATAGGGAGGGTAGGGTTTTATGGATTACAACATTTGGATGTAGTTCTTTGGACTGATAAATGTACAATGAACCTCAAATCTGTTTCCAAAATATATTGACGAAAAAACATTTAGAGCCCTTTATGTTCATATTGTTTAACACTTCGTCTTGTATAAGCTCCATTCTCTCAAGATTATTACTTTGTTCATTTGATTTTTCTTCTTCTAAAGAAAATGTTGACATGGATAGGAAGAAATTGCTGCTTTGCATTGTATCACCTAATAACTCAGCAAATTATTTTTTGAACTGCATGTTCCAAAACAAGATACACTGGTAAAAACTGTGTGAGAGAGAGAAGGAGAGAGAAATTGACCAGGCTCCATGGAAATTGAAAGAAGAGGGGCGTTTGATTAGACAAAAGCCCAGGACGTCTTCGTAGAACTGCACAGATGTCCACACCGACCTTACCAAAAGGGAGACATGGTTCAATGAGAGAAGAGGCAGTGCCTCATTGATTTCCTCTACCACCATTTCTGTCTCTTTCCCAAGGAATATGTATTGCCTTTCCTTTTCTCTAGTACTCTCTCCTTGCCTGCAATCTTGTTTCTTTACCTCTCTTTGCTCATGAATTAGAATTGTACTGCTTTTATAGAGAGGGATTTCCATTATATGCTCCTCCTCTCAGCCAAACTTTCAAGCAACTGCCTTTTGGGACTCAGGAACTTTCCTGGAAAATTCTCCTTTCTATAGGACAAATGCAGTGCAGTACAATGGACAGAATGAATGATAGGTAGATATTACCCGTTTAATGGGTTTATTTCTTTAAGTACATTGCTCATATGATTGCCTTAGCTTTATTGGTCAGTTCTATTGGCATAGTGTACCGATTGAAATTAGAGGTAAAGATGAGTCGTAAGCGTAAACGAGTGGGTCAAATATTTGATTGTGTCAAGTAATCTTTGTTGCGCTTTCGTTGTTTTGACGCCAGTACAAAGCCCATCTTTGGCTGAAAATAGAACATAAATTGAGGGCAACTGTGACTACATTTGACGTGGAGATACTAGTTCTTCAAAATTGCGAACGCGATTAGGTGAGAAACCGTTTGTCTTAGCCCCAACTACAGCTTTGTTAAAGTTTTCATTGGTTTGTGATACGATTCCGTTGTACTCCAGAAGGGTGTTTTGAAAGCATTACGGCCCTGGATGGATTAGCGACAAGGTTTTTTTGATAACCGGATATCCGAGCCAGTTTGCGTGCACCTTGACTAATTATGGGCCATTGAGGTAACGACCGGACATAACCGGCCCCAAGAGTTCGTTGGCAAGGGGAATCGAACATGGGACCTTAAGTGGGAGCAAACCCCTAAATCCTAAGGCAAGACCACTTTGCGAATAAGGGTTATTTGGCAAGGAGGTTAGAGACACTTAGAGAAACTTCTTTGATGGGTCCTCATGATGATCTACATTGGCAAATTCATAAGCTGGAGTTTTTCGATTCACTCCACCCTTTTTGTCCATTTGGTTGGCTTTATAATTTGGCATGTTTTAATCGTTCAAGTTTCAACTAGAACAGTGGTTTCTTTTTTTGAATTATTTGCTTCATTTTTTCCAATTTAATAAAGTAGATGCGTTTAGAGTTTTGAATTTTATTTAGCAGATCTTAGGTTTGTTTGTACAGACAAAGGCCTAATTTACCCAAAAGAGAAATTCTGCTTACACACCAATCAAACACACCACTTAATAGATTCAGTTCCATAACATATTTTGATAATTTAAACCCTTCATTTTATGGATCTCGACATGGACTGTATCCATGCTAAGAATTTGGTTGTTCGGACATAAGCAGCAATCTCAAAATTTTACATTTTGCTTGAGAAAAATTTATGGTTAAAAGTCTTTCCCTTAATCAATTAATTTAAATCAAGCACTTATCGGTATTCGATCAATATTTTGCATGATTGATTTTCAAGTTTGGACCCACAAAATGACAGCCCCCACTTAGCACACGTACTCACCCTGCAGGGAATCGAACTCCTGACCAAGAAAATTACTCCCAAAGTCAGACATTCGCCCTAATCGCTGGGGCAACCCCTAGGTGTGTGAAATGGTGTCTTTGGGAAGCACCCATGTTATTTATTCTCTCTCTTCCTACAAAAGACATTTTTTGTTCACCATTCATCTTAGTGAAGGGTGGAATTTTTTGATTTTGGAAATGTCACGGTGTCTAAAGGACAATCAAGCAAGTCTGTTAAAAAAAAGAAGAAGAAGAAGAAATAAGAAATGGCCGTAGGTGTTGGGCCAGTTAAAGATGTGGGCTTGTAGATGGGCTTTGATTCTTCTTTTTTTTTTGGTACATAGCTTTGATTCTTCTAGCGGTAGCATGCTGGGTGGTCTTGGCCTGCATGGCTGTGGACCATAGCCCATAGGCAGTTTGGATATGAGGATATCAAGATTCAAAATAAAGGTCTGGGAATTCCATTACAGTTAAACCTCTTTAGCTGTAATTTGAAACACAAGGTATAGTAGTATGAAGTTAGCAGAAACGTTTGCAGATGTAGAGGAGTTCAACGCTTCCCAAGTACCACATGGCATTGCCTATGGCTATGCAGTACTCCCAAATGTTTATGTTGCGACAAATCATCCGGTAAGAACACTTATCATTCACTCTTGTTAGGTGGTTGGGAGACAAGAGGTGGTCCACATAGTGTGTTGCCGATCTTTTATTCGTAGGGAGCACCACATGGCATTGTCACATGATACTCCTAGAGTACCCAATAATTAGCGGATGTAGAGGCCGTTTGGGTCTTGATTATTAAAATCATGTATTATCCATTTTGTATTATGGTTGTTTGACAACCTAATAGTAGAATGCATTATCAAAACCACACAATGTATTGTATTGTGGTTTAATTTTAGTCTGCCTTCATATTTAGAGCATCTCTAACCCAAGTTTTCAATTTGAAGACTCAAAATGATATTTTTTGTTCTAAGAGGGTGTTTGGCCGCTTACTTATTTCGTTTTTTCATTCTCCTTTTCTCATTCTCTTTGTTTGGCCGCCTGGTACAAAAACAAGTTCTTGCAAAACGTATTCTCCATTCTGAGCTTTCCAAGCCAAAAGCGAGTCTGGACCTCCTTTTGATGTCTACTTCTCATTTTCTCATTTTGTGCTACTTTTTCTTCTATTCCTTTACTTTTTCATCATAACTCATTTTGATCATTCTTCTCTCAAACATTACTACTTTTGCAAAATGTATTCTGTGCATTTATCTCAAACGCTCCTCCAAGATTTAAAACTCATTCTAATCATAATCTAAGAAGCCAAAAAAACTAAAAAGCTGAAAAGTAGGCTTCCAAACACCCCTTAAAACTGATTATGAAGAATGTAACTACATATCAACTCCAACTTAATTCTTTATTTTTTTCTCTTCTTTTTAAAATTTCATTCATTTCTCTTCATTTTATCTCTATTTTTCAAAATTTCATTCTTCATGAAGAATGAAAAAGTGATTCTCCATTTTGGAGGAAGAAACTGAAGCATGGTTGGAGACCAACAATACTTCGAAATGAAGAATGAATGCTTGGTTGGATATGCTCTTAGAATGCACATTTACTTTGAACGCACCATTTCCCTTTGACAATTTGAACCTTTTCTAGGATAGTAGGTTTTGGAGAGAATTTCTTTCCTTAATCCTTATCCATAGTCGAAACGAGTCAAGTAGGATCGAGCCAAGCCAAGTGATAGGTTATTTATATTTGGTTTCAAAACAAAATTAAATTCAAAAACGTGTTGAAGCCTCTTGTATTTGCTAGTTGAGTCACTCAAACGACTTCAATCGGGTTGCTCAAACTTGAGTAACTTGGTTCGTAAATGTACCAAAACTTATTTTGCTTATACAATAACACAAAATCAAACTCTAAAGAACTCTCAACTATTTGATCCAGAGTCAAGTTCGAATAACTTTATAAACTGATAATCATTGCGGTTTGTGATGTGATTGGCCGAAAACACAATAAAGACTGCTTAATAAAACTATTAGTAAAAGCAATGCGGCACTATCATTAGGCGAGATCATAGAATACTTTTGGATATGCTTCAATCTCCCATATATCTATGCAGAAATCATATCAGGTACAAAGGCAAGTGAAGAAAAAGGACTAACCCTTTATAGAAATAAGCATGAGTATAATTTTTTCTACTTTATCCATAACAGCTTATGCACACCTCGATTAATATTGAGAATTCAATCTCATCGTCCACTTATTGTGCGGGGAGGCCAATTAATGTTGAAGCAAAGCTCCATATGAACTGACTTCAAATGATCGAGTTGATGACCCGAAGTGTAAAAAGATTCTTCTTTACCGATGGTGATCGGTCATGGTATACATAGCGTCGCTTCTTTTTCGGCTAAATCCGGATTTCGTTTTGCTTCTCCCAGTCGTCGAGCCTGATCGACTCGACTCTTTCTCCTGCCCCCGGCCTCTCACTTCGTTTCGTTCTTCTTCTGTATTGTCGCTCTATTTATTACATTTATATGTCCTAGCCAGAAAGAGATTCATTTGATGTCGAAGTATTTGAGAAAATCCGAATCTGAGATCGTAGAAGGGAGCAAATTTTTAAATTTTATGTCTTGACCACGAGACCAGCACGATGGAGGAAGACATAGATTATTGTTGAGGGAAGCATGCATCGTGGTTGAGCTAGGAGGATAAACTGGCAGTGAAGGATCATGGATACAGTTGTGGGGGTGACTTTCGGTGGTTTCATTCCTCAAAAAGGAGACCACCCACATCACCCAATCAAGGTCTTCAACATGCCAACATGCTTTATGGAGTAGTAATTCCTTTTCAAATGTCCAATGCTCTCTCTCCTCTCTCCTCTCTCCTCTCTCCTCTCTCTCTCTCTCTCACAAAACCCACATTTCCGAACTTTATGATAATCATGCTCGAATTTTGAACATCTTCAATTCACTCCCGCCCTCAAAACCAAATATTTTCCCACCAATAAATTTGGCAAGTCCATCTCTACATTAACTCAGCAGTGCTACGGACCAAAATCCTAAATTTAGGTAGGAGAAATTACTCTTCTTCAATAGTAAAAAAACAAGTACTTACAAAATACCGAAAATACTGCTTGCTTATATAGTGGAAACTCAGTCTAAACTTAGGAGTCCAACTCGATGTTTTCTCTAACCGTTTGATATACTATGGCCCCGTAGAATACATATAGGATCTAGTATGTTTATCGAGCAACTGTCAATGAATTTGTATGCGGATCTGTGTGTCTGAACATCTGTGTGTTTGGAGGATTTTCCTACCCACATTTATAACGAAGCTGCCAATTTCATGAATCACTATTGGCATCATGGAATTGGTGTGATTGAATTCACCCAGTGGATGAGTCTTTCTCAAGTTTCGACCTTTTTTTGTTTATTCACTCTTTTGCACCTCCCATTTGACTGTCTTATCGAAAGGACATTAGTGCTCCAAAGTCAAATCCTGTTGGGATTTAGTGTGAAAAAGAATGAAGGCATAATTGGATAAAGCAAACAAGAAAAGAAAAAAGTACTTACCCCAAAAAAAGAAAAAGAAAAAAGGTGATTTATGTAGACTCCGTTAATCGTTAATTGAACTATTGTAAATTGAGGCTGCATATGAATCCATCTAAAGGATTCGCGCTAATGATTTTTGCACTCCATTTCAATTTAAATGCACTCCAAATTTTGTCTTCTACTGTAATATTTTTTTGTGTGTAATTTGAATGCATTTTATAAATATTTTTGTTATTTAGTATCTAATTGAATAACAGTCTCCTCAATAGTAATGTTTTTCTTGATTCCAGAAGATTTAAATACCATTATGATTGCAGTCTATTTTATAGAACACAAACGTCTGGCAATTTAGTTTTAAAAGTGAAAAATCTTCTCTTTAAGATGCACAAGATTAACGATTTCAATCATTTTACGTTGATTTCATTTCCGATTTGCATTCGGAACTCATCAAATTAAAAAAACTAGAGTGGAAAGTAAAAACTTCGAAGGAAAGGATCCTCTTACTACTTGGTTTTAGGGAATGAACAATCTTGTTAAGGCAAATATTAGTCTTTCATTGACTCGCTCCAATGATTGATATCATCTAAGGCCTCTAATGGGTTGATTTTATGCAACTCCTATAAAATCAAATGGAAAATAAGGCCTAAATATTTAGATCTCCACGAAAATTTGAGTCCCCATGACCCATTACAAATAATATGGTGCATAGAATAGTTAGGGAATAGTTAGAAGTCCAGGTTAACGAAGAAGAACTCAATAACAATAGGTATATATTTCTACTTATGTTTATATAAAATGTGACCGTAAACCAATTATGGCTAGCTCGGTTCGTTTTAGAATTTCTAGATCTCACTAGAAAGTCGGGAGTTTGAATCTGTACACCTGTGTGTGAGTGTTATTTCTCTTGTATTTGTTGAGGTTAGAGCATCCCAAACTCAAAGGGAGGTAGCAAAATTCTATACCCAATTTAGCTATGGTGGCGCATGTGTCGAGTTGAAGAGTCATTTGCATCAAGTTCACCCCAACCCTAAGGGACTCTTCAAGCATTAAATTTTATCACTCTTTTGGCTTTAAGGGACCCAATTTGTGAAGAATCAAATAATTCACTCACAATTACTGTTTTTTGTGAGTAATTCACTTAAGCATTAAATTCACTTTAAGGGACTCTTCAAGCATTAAATTTCCTCATTCACTCACAATAATTTCACTCCTTTGGCAAATAAACCTGTTTTTTGTTTATTCGTTTTGTTTTTATTCAATTTTTTTTGCAAATGTTAGTTTTGCGTCAAATTTTTGTGGTTTATTGGTTCCTCTCGACAAGACGAATCTAAAGAGTATAAAATTATGGTCAAAACTATTTTTTTTTTAATAAAGCAAAAAATATGTGGTTTATTGGTTTAATTTTGGCTTTATTAAAAAAAATTAATTTTCACTATAATTTCATATTTGTTAGATTCGTCTCGTCGAGAGGAACCAAAAAACCACAAAAAATTGACGCAAACTGAAAAATGCAATTTTTTTAATAAAGCAAATGAATAAACAAAAAAACCAATTTCTGATTTTTTTGGCCAAAGGAGTCCACTATATCTATTGATGTGTCTATTTGAATAGTTATTTCTCTCTTTTCAAACTTGAAGAGTGAGAGAACTACGCCAAAATGGTGTAGCAAGCTTGCTAACGGGACTTGGGTGGGTGTTGTGCACCCCTCAGCCGTCCGATCATGTTTTGGACAGCCTGGATGCATTTGACAATTTTAATTTAATTTTGATTTTTTTTTATTAGTAAAAAATCAAAACACATCCAAACCGTCCAAAACACAATCGAACGGTCAAAGAGTGCACAACACGATGCATAACACCCAAGTGCATCACAAAGACGACATAGTTGTGATACTCGTAATCTCCTACTGTTTATAATAAAAAAAAATAGTAAAAAATAAAAGTGACTATCACCCATTAATGGGTCACAACCAGCTAGGGCTACTAGTTTTTCCAAAAGTTTTCAAACAATGGTATGTAAAAGACAGTAAAAACATCATACAAAACCTTCAATGATGTTTTGAGTTTATGAATTTTAATATCTAATTTGCTTGGCAACTCATTTTCGCGTTTTCAGATTCTCATTATGTGTTTCGAGTTTGGTCAGGAGCTAAAACTCATTATTAAAATTTGATATTAGAGGAGAGAAGCAAAAAGTAAGATTGGACGAGCTTTTTAATTTCTCATTTTTCACTTTTTTTATTTTGATTAACAAAAAGATCTAGTATGTATTCTATACATCTCTCAAACACTACTTGATACAAAATGCATTCTGCACATTTCTCTCAAACACTCCTATCAGATTCAAAGTACATTCTGACCATAATCTAAAAAGCCAAAAAATGAGGCTAAACGGGCCCTATTCCACTAACTCAAAAAAGACAAAAAGCCAGCTTATTCCTAAAATCGAGACAATCACTCTATCACAATATATTACATAAAAGTCATAAAAAGCCAAAAAAACCACCTTAGCGGAATACCGGTCTAAAAAGTGACAACCCGTATTTCCCGTTTGAATAAAAAAACAAGTGCTCCTCACAGAGTTTTTGGGTAGAGAGAATCTAGAGAGAGAGAGAGAGAGAGTGTGGGTCAAGGTAGCATGCGCACTCGTTGCGCAACATATGTTTTATGTCCTCCTCCTCCTCTTCCTCCTCTCTCTTAACGACACTCCCAAACTCCTCTCACTTCTAACATACGCTCCCAATGCTCACTCCCTTAACCTCCACCCAAACCACTAGCAAATGCCACCACCAACTCTCATGCCGACGACTCTTCTTCTCCACCTCCTCCTCCTGCTTATCCTCCACCCCCTGCTGTCCTACGCCGCCGCCGCCGCCAACCATACCCTAACCGAAATCGACGCCTTGACCTCCTTCAAGCTCTCTCTCCATGACCCCCTCGGCGCCCTCTCCGGCTGGGCTCCGACCACCCCTTCCGCCCCCTGCGACTGGCACGGCGTTGTTTGCTTCAACGGCACCGTCACCGAGCTCCGCCTCCCCAAACTCCAACTCTCCGGCCCACTCTCCAACCAAATTGCCGACCTCACCCAACTGCGCAAGTTAAGCCTCCGTTCAAACTCCTTCAACGGTACCATCCCTATCTCTCTCTCCAAATGCACTTTCTTGCGCTCCATTTTCTTCCAGTACAACTCATTCTCTGGCCCAATCCCGCCGGCTATCGGGAACCTCACCGGACTCCAAATACTCAACCTGGCCGGAAACCTTCTCTCCGGTCAAATCCCGATAAACCTCCCTAACTCTCTCCGCTTCGTCGATTTCTCGTCGAACGCGTTTTCGCGTCAAATACCTGGCAACTTATCGAGTTTCTCGAACCTTGAGCTCATCAATCTCTCGTACAACGATTTCTCCGGCGAGATCCCGGCGAGTTTTGGTGAGCTTCAGAAGCTACAGTACCTCTGGTTAGATCACAATCTCTTAGACGGGCCGTTACCGTCGGCGATTGCGAACTGTTCGTCTCTAGTTCACTTATCCGCCGACGGTAATTACCTCGCCGGAGCTTTACCGGCGGCGATCGGCGCGCTTCCGAATCTCCAAGTAGTTTCTCTCTCTTACAACAATCTGTCTCAATCAATCCCGTCTTCATTGTTCTGTAACGTCTCCGTTTATTCTCCGTCTATTCGAATCGTTCAGTTAGGGTTTAATGCGTTCAATGACATAATTGCCCCCGAGACGACGTCGTGTTTTAGTGTTTTACAGGCTTTGGATATTCAACAGAATGAGATACGTGGAGGGATTCCTAATTGGGTTATGAATCTTTCGACGTTGACAAATTTGGATTTTTCTGGTAACTCGTTTACTGGTTCAATTCCTACTGGGATTGGGAATTTATGGAGATTAGAGGATGTAAAACTTGCGAATAATTCGCTTAACGGATTGATTCCAGCTGAGTTAACCAACTGCAGTCTTCTGAGTGTTGTTGATTTTGAAGGAAATCGTTTTTCGGGTGAAATTCCTGCATTTTTTAGTGTGCTTAGAGAGTTGAAGACATTGTCACTTGGCGGGAATCAGTTTTCGGGTTCGATTCCATCGAGCTTTGGAAATCTTACTGGGCTTGAGGTTCTGAATCTGAGTGATAATAACTTGACGGGGGATTTGCCGGTGGCGATAATGTCATTGAGCAATCTGACCACATTAAGTCTCGGTGGGAACGAGTTTTCGGGTGAGGTTCTGGTAGAAGTTGGGAATCTGAGACAGTTATCAGTTCTGAATTTGAGTGGAAATGGCTTCTCGGGCAGTATCCCGGCGAGTTTGGGACATCTTTACAAGTTAACCACATTGGATTTGAGCAAACAGAACCTCTCGGGCGATTTACCGTTTGATCTATCCGGTTTGCCGAATCTACAAGTGATTGCTTTGCAAGAGAACATGTTGTCTGGGGATGTTCCTGAAGGTTTCAGCAGTTTGTTGGGTTTGCGCTACTTGAACCTATCTTCCAATGCCTTCTCTGGTCCTATTCCTTCAACATTTGGATATCTTAACTCATTGGTTGTTCTCTCCTTGTCTAACAATCACATCTCCGGTTCAATTCCACCTGAGTTAGGAAATTGTTCCAGTCTTGAAATCCTGAGTCTCCGTTTGAATTCTTTGAGTGGCCAAATTCCGGTTGATCTTTCGCGTCTTTCCCATTTGCAAGAGCTTGATTTGGGTAACAACAACTTAACCGGCGAAATCCCAGATGAAATTTCCAAATGCTCGTCGCTGAAGTCTCTTTTACTAGATTCAAATCGTCTTACGGGCGAGATTCCGAACTCATTGTCCAATTTGTCAAACCTCACAAAACTGGATCTCTCTGCTAATAACTTGAGCGGAGAGATTCCAGCAAACCTTACCTTCCTCTCCAACCTGGTCTACTTCAATGTCTCCCAAAATAACCTCAAAGGTGAGATTCCACCACAACTGGGGTCCAGATTCAACAATGCCTCAGCTTTTGCAGGAAATCAGAACTTATGTGGAAAGCCCTTGGGAAGGAAATGTAAGGAGGGTATCAGCAGTAGGAGAAAGAGGCTAATTCTGCTAATTGTTTTGATTGCTAGTGGAGTTGGCCTCCTGGCATTGTGCTGCTGCTACATTTACGGACTCCTGAGGTGGCGCAACAAGCTGAAAAAAGGATCGACCGGAGAGAAGAAACGGAGCCCGGCTAGGGCTAGTTCGGCGGCGGCAAGTGGTGGCCGCGCCAGCAGCGATAATGGTGTGCCGAAGCTTGTTATGTTTAATAACAAGATCACTTTGGCCGAAACAATCGAATCAACGAGGCAATTCGACGAGGAAAATGTTTTGAGTAGGACCCGATACGGATTGATCTTCAAGGCTTGTTACAACGACGGAATGGTGCTCTCGATTCGAAGACTCCCCGACGGGTCACTTGATGAAAACATCTTCCGAAAAGAAGCAGAATTCCTTGGAAAAGTGAGGCACCGGAACCTAACCGTTCTCCGCGGTTACTATGCAGGCGCCCCGGACCTTAGACTCCTAGTCTACGATTACATGCCGAATGGAAACTTAGCAACCCTCCTCCAAGAAGCATCCCATCAAGACGGCCACGTCCTGAATTGGCCGATGCGCCACTTGATCGCGCTAGGAATTAGCCGCGGCTTGGCCTTTTTGCACTCAGCCTCAATGGTTCATGGAGACATCAAACCCCAAAATGTGCTATTCGATGCTGATTTCGAAGCACATTTATCTGATTTCGGGCTTGAAAAGCTCGTAGTTTCAACTCCCGCAGATCCCTCCTCTTCCACAACAGCTTCAGTTGGTACATTGGGTTATGCAGCACCAGAAGTACCACTAACAGGGGTAGCCTCCAAAGAGTCTGATGTTTACAGTTTCGGGATCGTGTTGCTTGAGCTACTGACTGGGAAAAGGCCTGTGATGTTTACACAAGATGAGGATATAGTGAAATGGGTGAAGAAGCAATTGCAAAGGGGTCAGATTTCGGAATTGCTCGAACCGGGTTTGCTCGAGCTTGATCCAGAGTCATCAGAATGGGAGGAGTTTCTTTTGGGTGTTAAAGTGGGGTTGCTGTGCACGGCACCGGACCCGCTCGACCGTCCGATGATGTCCGATATTGTGTTCATGCTCGAAGGCTGCCGTGTGGGGCCTGATATTGCATCGTCGGCGGATCCCACCTCCCAACCTTCTCCGGCGTGATCACAGAAAGTGTGACAAGATTTGTTTCGACATTTTTTTTTCTTCTTCTTCTTCTTAGGGTTAATGGCAATTTGGCCTTTCTTTAGTTTGTAGTAGAAGTTTGATTTTACTCTTGTACAATCAAAAGTGGCACATTGCACTTTGAATTTGGAAATATTGTTCAAATATTCCCCAAGTTGGATAATTGGCAGAGAGAGAAAATGAAGGTCACTTCAATTGTTGCAAATTAGTACCACTCTTTGATGTTTTATCCATTATATCGATCAATGAAACTGCTTGAACACAAATGAGAAATGGTCGACAAGCGAGTCTAACGAGCGAAACAATTCATTGTTCAAGTTTGATTCAAAAGTTTATGCATCAAATTTGAAGCTTTGTTCATTCATTGGCCCTAAACAAGAACGCAACCATAATTTCAGGAGAATTTAGGGCTCGTTTGATTAGGTTTATACTTGATTTGAGTAATAACTGTTATCAATAATAACAACTGGAGTATTACTCAATAACAGATATTCCTCAAATCAAGTATAAGCTAATTCTCCTCCTTAAAAATATAAGAAATGGTCGACAAGTGAGTTTAACGAGCGAAACACTTCATTGTTCAAGTTTGATTCAAAAGTTTATGCAACAAATTTGAAGCTTCGTTCATTCATTGGCCCTAAACAAGAAACCAAGTAGGGCTCGTTTGATTAGTTTATACTTGATTTGAGTAACAACTGAGTATTACTCAAGTAGCTATCACTCAAACCGAGTAGTATAAGTTAATTCTCCATCTTATAACATATCCGCCTCTTATCCATCATTCTTCATTATACATCGAAAACTTTATCCGCCAATCGAGTTGAGGTGCAATGCCACCCTACGAAAACTTTATTTGCCAATCAAGTTGAGGTGCACTGTCACCCTACAAACATAGTTGCAAATGCAATGCCACCCTACGAAAACTTTATCCGCCAATCGAGTTGCGGTGCATTTGCCACCCTACAAACCTACGATTACACATCGAAAACTTTTGAGGTGCAATGCCACCCTAAGAAAGCTTTATCCGCCAATCGAGTTGAGGAGCAATTCCACCCTAGAGACATAGGATTATACACCCAAAACTTTATCCGCCAATCGAGTTGAGGTGCAATGCCGATGCCACCCTACAAAACATAGGATAACGTTCAACTTTTTGAAAAGTTGAGCAAGAAAACTGCAAAGTGCAATTAGCCCATTAATCAACTTACAGTGGTGGTTGGGTTTCAGTCTTTTTCTGGTCTAGTAAGGAGTAATAAGGAATTGTTTTGGTAGCTCTTTTCAAGGCTTTTGCTGGTTGAGTGGATTGCAATTTGGGAAGGGGGGACCACAAGGGAGTGAAGCTGAGTGAAGTTGCAATTTGAAGACACTTTCAGTCAAACAAATGGGGACAGGTGGGCCAGCAGTTAAAGGTGTGTGGGCTCCACTGGCCTCGTTTCGCGCCAAAACAAAAGAAAACTGAAAAAGGAGTACACTACTCTACTCTGTTCACTGGTTCCAATCACGTGGCTTTTTTAAAAGGTGTGGGGTCCGCACCTGATTCTCTCTCTCTCTCTCTAACTTCTCTTTCTCTCTCTTCTTCTTGGGGGGTGGGGGGAAATAGTAGCCGTTACTGTGAGTGCGGGGAGGTCAGTGAGACACCCTGGCAGAAACAGAGGCCCCCATTTTATTACTAGTTTTTAAGAAAACAACAAAATGGTTATTAATTCTCATAGAAAACAAAAAAGCAGAGAGCTTTCTAATCTCAGAGGCCCGTGACACCTTCCAAATAAAACCAAAACAATAGAGAAAAACTTGGGTGTTGGGATGTGTACAACGTGACGATACTTGTCGTGCATTTTACCTGTTCAAAAGTGTTTGGACGGTTTGAATTTTAGAAGGAGAAAGAGGAGAGAGGGAGAAAGAAATCTAGGCTGTCCAGAATACTTTTAATTGGTTGAGAGGTGCGTTCGGACATCACTTGTGCGGTACCGTATTTGCAAAAGACAAAATTCTCAAAACATTGGGAGGAGTGGACCCACCGGATCATCCCGACAATGAAGTGGAGAGTTGGGTGGTTGGGTGGCCTACCCAAGAAAAAGTGGAATTGGGTTACCCGCAGCAGATATCAACTACTCTTGAAATTTTTGTTGGGTTTTATTATTATTATTATTATTTTTTGTGTGGGTGCTTTTTCCTAATGGTAGAGCGCTACTGTTCAAAAAATTAATGGTGTTTCTATAGGTATGTGTGTGTATCGTGTTGTGTCACGCCTTGTTCGGGTTAACACTGTTAAGGCCCTTAGTAAATTTTTTAATGTTCCGCATAAACAACTTATTTAATTCAATAACGAAAATGAGAACATTTTCAATATCATCGTAATTGCATAAATGATAAAACCCAATAAAAAAAACTCGTTCTGCTTAGGGTTTTATCGGCTTTTTGGGGCTTTATTTAGTTTATGTATTTTGAGAAAATGACCTATCTTAAAAAGCACAATAAACAAAAAAAAACCCATTAGCGGAACGGGACCTAAGTAAACAATAAACAAATCACTACATTGAAAAGTAACTTGTACGGTTTTCAACTAGTAACATAGTACTCCCTCTGTCCGGATTTGTTAGTCCGTTTTGGGGATTTCAATTTTTTTTCTACTACTTTTGGTGTAAATTTTCCATATTTTACCCTTTAACTTTTGAAAATGGACAAACATTTTCGGACTTGAAAAAGTATGTTTGTGGACCAACAAATCCGAACGGAGGGAGTAATAAAAAGTCACCAACAACAACAAAATAAGAATTTTGCTCAAGAAGTAACGAGGACGCTAGCTTGAATGAATTTTAATCAATTTCGGACTTTTTAGCTAGGAAACACAATGATTAAGAAATTCAATAATGTTCAGTTGGTTTGGATCTTAAAAAAAAAAAAAAAAACTTTTAATGGGTTGTATTGTATAATAGTATATGCATATCTTGCGTTTCTGTAATTACAATTATATTTTCGTATAGAAGTTCATCACAAATGATTTTGGAAAATCAAATCTTCTACTGATGGGGAAATTTAAAAGAATCAAAACTACTCCTCTTTAAAGAAACACAAGTACAGGCGCATAGCCCGAGTCGTGTCGTGTAATTTTGAGTTAACTAATCGACATGAAAAATTAAACGATTTTCTGAGTTACGTGAGTCTAACTCGTATTCGCCCCATTTAATTTTTGTGTTGGCAAGACCTATCATATTCGTGTTCGTGCCAAAAAGTGGTCAATCCAAACCCTCTAACTTCATGTCGTGCTAACGAATCATGTCCAGAATTCTCACTCATAAGTGTTGGTATAATCAGTGGCAGAACTAAATAGGGCTCCCGGCATAAGCATGCGTGTGTTGTAGTAGCCTATCAAAATAAGGGGTGTTCCGCTAAGATTGGTTTTTTGGTTTTTTGACTTTTTTATGTGAGAGCTCGAAAAACGCGTAGCTTTTTATAGTTTTTTATGTGATGTATTGTGAGGGGATGACCTGTCTCGAAAAGCGTAATAAGTTGGCTTTTGGTTTTTTGAGTTAGTGGAACGGGGCCTAATACTAGAACAAAATGATTCATATACTTTTATGGAATAGGCTAATACTGTATAATTTTAGTGTCAAATATATTGAAAACCGAAAGTTATATGTTGAAAAGCAAAAACTCTAGTACTATAAGCATGCATTTGATAAAAATATATTTATTAAATTGGCCCTCCTCCGATCAAATTCTAACTCCGCCACTAAGCATAATAAAGCATCTCCGACATTGGCTTCAAATGTTGGGATGCCAACTTTTTTTGAATGTTACTGTGACAATTTGACGTGTCAAATTACAAAATTTCTTAATTGAGGATATTTTATTAAGTTTTGTAACAAAATCAAAGAAGATATTTGAAATCACATGCCAAATTTGACATGAGAGATGAGTCATTTGTCCTTTCAAATTAAACCTAATCGAGCCTTAAGTGGGATAAACTACATGAATTTGTTTTTCTCCATTGAGCCTCTATCAAGAGCACCTTATTCCCTAATATCTACCAAATGATTACCAAATGAAGATCTTATCGAATTATTGATCTACAATTGACATGCTCAAATCACATAATTTACTCTTTCTCATCTCGTCTCCTGTCGAAAATCAATTGTCAAAGAAAACATTATACTCCCTCCGTCCCAAATTGATAGTCCATTACAAAACTAAGTGCAATTTTCAAACTAAAAAATAATGTATTTATCGAAATAATTTTTGTGAATTTTTTTTTGCACCATATAAAAGTTCTCAATGAGATTTATCAAACAAGATCCATAATGCATATTTTTGGAGATTCACATTAAAAGATATAAGCCGTTGAAAATGGCACGCAATCCCACAATGAACTATCATTTTGGAACGGATAGAGTACTATGATAAAATTAAGATTCCACAATTGCGATACAATGATAGAGTTACTTCAATGTAAACGTCAACTTAACGGAGTAATAGATTGATGTTTCGTTGCAGGCAACGACACATAATATTCCAAATTGTATTTCTACCACACATTTGTATGAACCCTACACATTTTGTGATGAACACCAAACAAATATGTGTAGATACAAGACATGAAACACCACGTGTCCTTGCCCAGGCTACTTAATTTACGCTTTCTCATCTTGCCTTCCATCGAAAATCAATTGTTACAAAAAAAGGTTACCATGAGCTACTCCGAGGAAAACGCCAACTACCTCATCATAGGTTCATAGAGTAATTATTCATCGTCTCAAGAGCAATTGCAAAGACATATATTTATGTAAATTCTATACATTTCGTAACGAACCCAAACAAACGTGTGACGGATACAAGACATGAAACACCCTCTCGCAACGTGTCCTTGCCCGGAGCACTAAATAAAGTTTGCCCACATGAGTGTTGGACTATTGGTTAACCCTCGCAACGTTCGAATCCCCTATACTAATGTCCAAGAGTACTGTACAAATACAAGTTCCGAGGAAGCAGCCAAAGTAAAATAATGGACACATGGAAAGTTACAAATACAGTACTATGAAATATACATCGAGCTTTGTACAGAATTTTGTCAAATCAGAGGCAATGACCGTTAACATGGTCTTACATATTTAAATCTACTATTGGTTGGCATTTAAGGTTCTTGGAAAGTTCATTGAAGGAATTGGATCCTGCCAGTTTTGGAGGTCCAAATATGAATTATCCATTGTTTTTTTTTTCTCTTTTGTTGTGTGTGATAACCGGTAATTCCGGAACCTTGAAGGTAACGACCGAACAAAACTCTCAGTGGCTAGGAGTGCACATTGGCCCAGTAGCCCACCCAACCCAGTATTTTTAGGGTTTGGAAAAGATATTTTGGCCCATAGGGCTGGCTAGGTTGACATTTTAAGTCCGTTTATTAATTGAGCCGGGTTTGAAAAATTCTTCGGAGACCCAACCCAGCCCGATTTAAATAATATTTCTATTTTAATACTACATATATACCACTGGAAATTAGCTCCTTTGGGTTTGTTTATCTTGATGACGAGACGCATCTACTCATCCCTTATTCAAGAGTACGATTATCTTTGTCTGCTCTTCAATATCTCCTCTTTTCTTTTTAACAGTTTTTTTTTTCTATTCTTCTTGTTGAATCTTCTTAATCTTTTGGTTGTAGGTCTTTTTGATCTTATTGTTAATTAATTTATGTTTGTGATACCATGCGTTAAAAAAATAAATGGGCTTGTTGGACAGACTTGGGTAATTAAAATGTTAATTGGGCCGGGCATGGGCATATTAAATAAAGCCCGATTATGAATGAGTCAGGCTTTGGAATGCACAAATCTCGTTATTATCTAGTATAAGCCCGACCCAAACTCGGCCCGGTGTTTGTGCACCCCTACCAGTGGCCCTAAGAATTTGTCGGCAAGGGAAATCGAACCTTGAGACCTTAACTGAACGCAAACTCCTAAATCCCAAGGCAAATACCACTTCGCCAACCCCTGGGGGTTATGAATCGTCCATTGTTATAATTAATAGTTTGGTGCTCAGAGACTCTTACAAATAGGAGGTGCTCCATACGTGGCATGAGTCATGAAAAACCATCAGCAATCACGCTTGCCGTGCGGGAACACTAATGCGTCATTCGACTTTCTCAGTTTTAGATTTTGTATGTATGTGGAAATGAAAAAGCCAAAAAAGGATAGACTCTTACCGGTAAGAGATTGAGCAAATCCGAGCCATTGATTATAATAATGCGTGATTTGGGTCTGGAGTATGTATTAAATCCAAAGCCTTCGGTAGATCTGTCATAGCTGAAGTATTTCCTAAGCATCCTTAAAAAAGAAGAATCTTTGCTAAAGTTGATCTATTATTGGAACCATTAGCCAACACTTAGGGTGTGGGACTTTTTATTTGTCTCCCACCAAAACTTGAGATGCAGAGCTTAGGATTCCCCTAGCTCTAAGCAAAGGCCAACGTATTTGTTGGTTTCACCTTAAGAAAATGTAAATCACAAGCCACTGGGATATTATCTTAATTTTGTCCGGCAATGTTTGCGGAGGGAGCTTCTAATTCTTTTAATTAAGCATTTCCCACTTGGGTGTAGTTCATCGAGCTTCGATTTACTTCCGGCCCAACTCGTATGAGTTCAGCCGGAATTTTACTCGGCTCGTTGAGTAAAACATCCGCACGCCAAAAAAGAGTCACTCTAATCAGATCTAATTTGCTTGGACGGTCTTACCAATGAACCATCTGATTTTGAAAGACAAATGTGAGGGGTTCATGCCATCAACGATGTCCAATTTTGATCGATATAGAGTGATATTTTGCATGGATATTCTGCTCGACAAGTCCCATAAAATTAACGAGTCAAAATCATTCGACTTGTGTCCGGAAGTGGTAATCGCTAAGAAGCTCCCTCAAATTATTTTTACCTTAACGAGCGGTTGTTAGGAAAAATTGAAGTCATTTGCTGGGTTAAATACGAACGATAGGTACTTCATTTCCTTTCTACCTGCCTCATCAAATTGAAGTTGCGATATTAACGAAAATGTGAATACACATCTTTTCGTAAATGAGGCTAACGAATTTCATCAACTTTCCTCTTTCTTTCTTTTTCCTGAAGTCCATTCACGTTCCATTAAGACTACTACGGGAAAAGTTAACTAAGCACTGCTCCTGGAGGCGCCACCACGTGGCGCCTCAAGCCCAAGGGGCCTCGAGCACCGCCATAATTTTTCGGGAATCACATACCAAATCCCTGACCAACGAAATAAACAGATAGCAGACCAAGATCTGAACCAACTTAAAAGGTACCAAAACCATAAACGACACCACCCACACAGAACCCCTAGGCGGCACAAAAATTTAGTACTCCCTCCGTCCCCTAAAGTTAGACACTTTTGGGACTGCGTGCCATTTCTAAATTGCATATATCTTTCAATTCATAATGTTTTATGTGATTTTCAAAACTTTGTTTAAAAGAACTAATTGAAATCTATCAAACGAGATCCATATTGCTTATATAAAACATTACGGATTCAAAGATATAGGCAATTTTTTCGTAGGGATGGAATAGTAAAAGTGTCTAACTTTCCGGGACGGAGGGAGTAACTATCAAGGCGTAGGCTAATAAAAGCTAATCAATGAGTCCAAAATATAGCAATTCCACTTCTTGTTCAAGAATGTATAAAGGCCCAAAAGGGAAAAAGAGCTTTCTGTTACATGCTTTATTTTGTTCATGATTTAGATGGTACTAATTTTGTTAACTATTAAATGCTCCTAATTAACGGTATGAGTCACAGATAGGATTACAGGATTACGTGTACAACGTTGACGAGGAAATAAACACCATTTCCTCTCACAAAATGGAGAACAATTGTATGAAAATCGAATCCTCTGAAAAGGTAAGGAATTTCACATGACAAAAAGTATGGTCCTTGAGACTTGCATAAAACTACCAGTAAAGTATGCAAATGGAAGAAACTAGCTTTGCACAGATTTATTTCAGGGAGGAAAATGCTCCCTATATTACAATCCGTAAAATTTCCAGGCGATGAAGAAAATTAAGGGCAACATAATAATAGTAAACAAGAAACAAATCACATTCCAAACTAGCATAACTAACCTGAGTGAGGCGATGCCAACAAAACACACAAAAGATCCAGCAAGGATGGTATTCTCTCTAATCTGCTCTGGATTGGCCAGCACGAGAGGACAGGATGATGCCGACAATGAGCCCATACAGTGCCAATGCCTCAGCAAAGATGAGAATGAGAATCATTCCAACAAACAGCTTAGGCTGTTGTGCATTAGCTCTGAAGAAATGCAGTAAAAAATAAGGAAGGAACATGCTTATTATTGGTATATAATCTGATCCATACATAGCCAGCATTGTACTCCACATGAACATTGATATAAGCCATCCATCAGTTTCAACTAAACAAATCCCAGCAAAAAGATGCGCACAATCGACGTTTAGGTAATAAGTTAAAAACATGCTACACCAACAACCTTACTAAGAAATTAAATCATGGTTCTGGATTTCTGAAATAATGTAACCCAATTGAGCCAAATGATGAAACTGACGACTCAACGACGAAGAAGAACAATTTCTGATTTGGTGAGAAAGGAATACAATTCACTGTCATTTTCTTAAGTTGCCAATTTTATCCCTCCTAATTTTTAAAAAGTACACAATTGTTGCATGGCATTGTATCAAAGCATTAGACATCTCCCTTTCACTTTCACCGTTTATACTTCTTCCATTCATCTTACCTCCATTTACCCCTCCAATAGTGTTATATTATGCTATATGACTTCACTTATGCCTTGACTTTGGAAACAAATATATGAAAGGTTATTTATGTAAAAGCCACGTGTCACTCTCTTTTCTTTCAGTTTCTCTTATGTTGCCTTGCCAAATAAGATTGGTGAGAGTCCATTTTCTCTTCTATTTTGACTATCCAAATGAGAAGGTGAGAAAATTAGTCCTTTATTTTCTTTTCTCACCATTAAGGGGAACCATAATCCTTTCTTTTCATTTCTTGCCTAGTTAGCCAAAGAGGCTAAGGTGCTTTACAACCAACTTTGCAAAAATAATCGCAACGCCAAAAGATGACAAAGGCACCATCATCTGATCGTGGAACTGCAAGTTCCTAGTAACAATATATCGTCTTCTTATTACTCCACATTCGAATGGGAACACCTCAAGAAAAAAACACTCCCCAAAAATCAAATGAGATGGTGCAGCCCTCTTTAGTTACCAAATGATATTATTATATGGAAAAAGTCCCCATAATCTATGTTCCAAAAGATGGATTAAGGTCAAGTTACCCGTATTCAAAAAAAATTGATTCATGTTACAAATTTGTAGTTGTAAAACTTTGTTTTTTATTAGGATTTAGGGCAATGTTGGAAATCACCCTCGCGGCGCACCTTTAAGAGTTTGTTCATATCAACTGGTGTTCTCCTTTGTATATCAGAATACATTTACTTCATCGAAAACAAATTCATCTACAATCTCACATTCCAGATTAAAAATCCAACTAATAAAGCCAGAACCAAAATGAGAGTACCTCACACCAGCATCACCAACAATCCCGATAGCCATACCGGCCGACAGCCCGGCGAGACCACAAGCAAGACCAGAAGACAGGTGAGCGTACCCGTCGAAGAGGTAATATGACTTGGCCTTTGGGTTAATTCCAGTGCTGATTATCACAGCGATAATCAAGCCGTAAATCCCCAACACACCAGCCATAACAACTGGCACAATCGACTTCATCACCAATTCAGGCCTCATTACGCCCATCGACGCCACTCCCACACCACTCTTCGCCGTCCCATAGGCAGCTCCCATACCTAAAAAAAACCATCACATCAAACGTTAGTTTCACACATTTCTCACAAATTAGGGCAAACGAGGAAAGGAATGGAGATAAGTTAGGGTTTGGTGCTTACAGGAGAAGACGAGTGCGGCTGCTGCGCCCAGGAAGCCGAAGAAGGGAGCAGTTTCATCGCCGCTGAATGCTGACGACATTGTTGAATCGTATGTTCGAATTATCGATTGCCAAGTGGAGAATTGGTGTGATAGTGGTACAGAGATTGGAGAGGTTTGGAATGTCGATCGCACATTTACAATGACGGGTTGCTGAGAATCGAGAGTTTTGGCTAAAGTAAAGTGGGCGAGATAAGATTATTTTCACCCTTCGTATACATGGACAATTATTGGGATTTGCGTGAATTTGTGTAGAGGGTTTTTTTGCTCAACTAGTCGTTTTGATAGTGGTGTGGTGACGGTCTATCATCTCAAACGGTATTTATGGTTCAATCGGATATTCTTCAGGTTGAGTTTCCTATTTGATTTTATGGAAAATCTCATAAAATTATCCATTTTTTTAATTGAAAAAATATGGGAAGGATCAAGTAGCGTAGCAACCCTTTGACGTGACCAATCCTTATCGGAAATGAGAAACTCAGCCTCAAGAACCCCAATGGTTATGCCGATAAGGATTGGTCACGTCAAAGGGTTGCTACGCTACTCGATCCTTCCCACCTGTTTTCAGTTGAAAAAAAAAAGGCAGTTTCTTGAAGGACGCAGTATGAGGTGAAGATACCGTTTTGTAAATGGGCCTCTTCCTCTTCTGGGATCAATAGGTTGCACTACTTGGGCCCGAATAAAACTTTGGGCGTTATAAATGGGCATATTGTGTTTGTTACAAGTGAAAATGAGACTTGATATGTACCTTCGGTCCGACGAATAAGCTGGGCTTTGCAAAATATGTTGTGGAAAAAATTATAATTTCGAATGGAATCTTTCTTTTTTTTTTTGGCAATCGGTAGATAAATTATTGAATAATGAAATTATGGAACATCCAAAGACGTTATTCTACGCACCCAGTCCGGAAAATCCCTTACCCAGGTAATAGGAAGCGCAACAGATAGGGCATACTTGGCTATTTCATGAGTCGCCCTATTAAGATTAAGACGAATAAAAGAAAATGAAATAGACTGAAAAAATAAGGCTAAATAAATGGCATCCGCAATGACCACGCCCAAGCTGGAGCTAACACACTTCACACCTTGGAGCATCTGAATGACCCCTTGCGCATCACCTTCCACAATGAAATTGTCCCCCATACGGCCATCCAACATTTCTAGAGCACTCCGGAAATCCAAAGCTTCGACCATGTCTGCCACCCAAACATTTGAGAACGGGATAGCTACCATCTTCACAATTGGTCCCGCCTCATCTCGCATCACAACACCCACGCCACCCTTCCCACTGCTTTTATCAAGAGCCCCATCAACATTGATCTTAAAAAAACCAAGCGAAGGCGGTGTCCATCTCTCAAGTTCCTGCAATTGCACCACGGTATTGCTGGGGCTATGTGCCTGTGCCGTGCAAAAATCAGAAAAATCACTGAGCGCGCAATGACCACGCCTAAGCTGGACCTAACACACTTCACACCTTGGAGCATCTGAATGACCCCTAGCGCATCACCTTCCACAATGAAATTGTCCCCCATACGGCCATCCAACATTTCTAGAGCATTCCGGAAATCCAAAGCTTCGACCATGTCTGCCACCCAAACATTTGAGAACGGGATAGCTACCATCTTCACAATTTGTCCCACCTCATCTCGCATCACAACACCCACGCTACCCTTCCCACTGCTTTGATCGAGAGCCCCATCAACATTGATCTTAAAAAAACCCAGCGAAGGCGGTGTCCATCTCTCAAGTTCCTGCAATTGCACCACGGTATTGCTGGGGCTATGTGTCTGTGCCGCGCAAAAATCAGAAAGATCACTGAGCGCGTAACCTATGATTTTTGTCTCCTTAATCCATTCCCTCTGAAATACCCAAGCGTTCCGTGCTTTCCAAATGTGCCATCCCACAATAGCAAATAAACCTAGTCGATCGCATTTAGAACCCCCATCATTTAGGTTCACCAAATACGTCCACATCTGGCCCAAATTTGCCGACTTTGTTAATTCTGGTCTTAGCCGAAGTGGGGAAAAGAGCCAAGTCTGCACGCACGTTCACAATGGAAAAACATATGCGAGATAGATTCATCCGCCAAACCACAAACTGGACACACTTCATCAACTGAAACTTTCCTCTTAATTAAGGGTTGATTAACTGAAAGAATATCATGAAGGCTGCGCCATAGAAAAACCTTAACTTTTGCTGGGGCTTTGCATCACCAAACTTGTTTCCATTTCTCTTCATCAGCTCCACTGCCACTTGACTGACCGCGTATATTCCCTCGGCTATGTCTTAGCTGTAATGCCACTTTGGCAATAACATATGCAGATTTAATGGAAAACTTCCCATTGGTTGTGACCCTCCAGACTCGCTCATCGGATTGCCCAGTTTTACTGAGAGGTAGTCGCAAAATCTGCTCACAATCTCGGAAACAAAAGATAAACCTCACCAGTGGCTCGTTCCAAGCGGCACATCCAGTCTCAACAAGATCCCGCACCATCATTCAATGCCCGATACTAGATTTGGGCGTAAGAACTTTAGGAAACAATGGATCATCCAACCACGGGTCCTTCCAAATGTTAATTTGTGTACCGGTTGCTACTCTCCATCTCCAGCCTTTCTCAATGATCTCCTTGCTAGCGAAAATGCTCTGCCATGCCCACGAAGAATTAGTTTTAGGCTGGGCTTCCAAAAAGCTCGAGTTGGGAAAATACTTGGCTTTGAAAACCTTGTAAAAGAAAGACTCATCACCCACCAACAATCTCCACCCTTGTTTGGCCAACAACGCTAGATTGAACGCCTCTAAATCTCTGAAACCCAGCCCACCTTTGCCTTTAACTTCCGTCAACCGTTCCCAGCCCAACCAATGGATCTTCTTAATGCCCTCTGACCCGTTCCAATAAAACTTTGCAATGGCTGAATTTAACATCTTGCAAATACCAGTTGGAATCCAGACACATGCCATCGCGTAAATAGGCATCGAAAGGAGAACTGACTTGATTAAAACCTCCTTGCCGGCTGGATTGATATGCTGCCCGTCCCATCCCCGAATTTTTTTCAGCACCCTTTCCTTAATGTTCCTTAATGTATTCCACAGCTGCCCTCTTAGACCTCCCAATGATGTACGGTAGACCCAGATATTTACCCTCCTCCGCTCTGCGGTTGAACCCCAGAATACCACAACATGCCTCCCGATCACGCTCAGTCGTATTAGTGCTAAAGAGGATGGATGACTTTTGCACATTTATGAACTGCCCAGAAGGCGCTTTTGTAAGTGTCAAGAATATTCTTCACCACCTCACTGTCCCTTCTCGTAGCCCTGCAAAAAATTAACGAATCGTCAGTGAATAACAAATGGGATATAGACGGCCCATTTCTGCATATTTGAACCCCTCTCGGAGCCCCTTGATCTTCCTTCGAATGGAATCTTTGGGCAGCAATATCATGACCAAACTCAACCGTTGTGGACGATTCTTGTGTCTAAAACGAAGTGCTCGAAGTGTTCTACAACGTTGATGAAAAAGTCTAAGCCGAAAACTCGCTCCAACTATTGAGAAAAAAAAAAGATTTGCACAGAGTGATTGTGTGCAACTTCGGGCTGCAATGTTGGGGTCGTTCCTCGACCATTTTGGGTGATTCTTGTATAAAAAAAATGAAGAGCTTGAAACTCTTTACAACTTTGAAGAAGGAATGCAAACTTAAAAATGATTGGAAATAGGAGAAAAATGAAGATCTACAGAGGGACAATGAGCTGTTTGGAATAAAAACACCATATTCGAACCTAAAATTCGGGCAGTGATTTCGGTATCATTTATAAACCGTTTTTGAGTGATTCTTGTATCCAATCGAAGATCTTTAAACCCTCTATAATTTTCATGCATAAGCCTAAGCTCAAAAACGACTTTGAAGTAAGAGAAAAATGGCTATTAACAAAGGGTGTGTGCAAGCTGTCTTCTGTAAAATGGGTTTTCTCTAACAATTGTTACTCTCTCTCACTCTCTGGGATCGGTGATGGACGAAAATTGCAGCATGAGTAGATGAAGGGAAGGGTAGAATGAGAGAAGGAGAGAGTGGGGGTGCAAGTAATTCCTCTCACACCCATGTGCTCTTTCATGCTTGTCCAATCCAAATCATTTTGCAAGGCCATCATGTGCTCAAGAGACCAACCAAACATCCTAATTCTGGTTCCGCCACTGCTCTTGTGTTTACGATTGTTCTCAGACGATCTTGAACACAGGATTGTTTAACCTCCGCCATTTTGAGCTCATCATAATAGATCACAACCCTCATGGACAGGACACAGGGTGAGAAATACAGCAAACCAAAACATTACACTTTCATTCACCCAAAAAAGCTTGCAGAATTACAAGAATATTTTCAAACTTCTGCAAACAGTTCTTCCACAACTAGAGAAAGAGGAAGCATATTTCCATATTTACAAAGACAAACAGAACAGGAGTGAGTTAGTTATATTCAAGCTTAAGCCGTTGCCTTCCTAGCTCTCTTAGCACCAGGAGACTTAATCGACCTGGGCTGCTTCGGCTTCACCGCAGCAGCCGATTTCCTCGTCTTCTTCGGCCCCGACTTCTTCGCTGCCTTCTTCTCCGTCTCGGCCTTCCTCTTCTCACCCACTTTTCCCTTCGCAGCAGCAGCAGCTTTCTTTGGTTTCTTCGCTTCGGTTGTCGCCGCCTTTGGAGGAGTTTTTGTCATTCCACTTTCCTTTTTCCCTGCCTCAGATAACTTGTACGAAGCCCTGATTTTGATCAGTTTTCCCTTTGCAACGGAGTTCTTCAGCTGAAGCCCTAGGATTTTCCTGAAATTCGCAGGGAGTACTGCCTTCAGATTCTCTTCCATGTACTTGGCGATCGCGTAGGGGCTCGAACCGGTTTTTTCGTTCAGACTCAACAGAGCGTCCTTGATCATCTGCATCAATTTACCACGAATTAGCAAACGATTAACCATACAATCTCAGTTGACGGAACTTCCATGAATCAAAATTTTCTTAATCGCACCAGAAAATGCTTAATTAGCACCTTCTGTAACCGGGAGTAGAAATCAGAGAGAATCTAATCAACAATCCTATCACATGTTAGACTAACTCGATTGATTGAAAATTCTTGTCGACGAAAACTCGAAGCAGTATCAGAAAATCCGCCTACACGTGTATAATCAATACTAAACAATACACAGAATCCAGATTGAAGCAATTTTCTGGATTCAAAATCTCGACGTCGCACTAGAAAATACATACACAACGTCGCTCTTCTGTATCATCACTGGTAAAATTCAACAGAAGAGCAAAAATCATGACATGTCAAAGTAAAATCCAATCATTTCAATCCCCCTGAATTGTCATACGCTCAATTAATTGAAAATTCTCGTCGACATAATCACGAAGCAGTATCAAAAAATCCATAATCAACGCCTAAAACGCGTATGATCAGTGGTAAATAGCAGCAAAAAAGAAACTATAATCACATCAAAACAGAGCAAAAATTTGATCAATTTCCCTAGAATGAACACAATCTCAATTTCCGATAGAAAAAAAAAAACGATCACAATCCTAATTGATCCAATTATCGTAAACAAAAGCATGTTCAGTGCGTAAGACATCACAGAAAAACAGATGGAGACCTTTTTCGTGAATTACCTGAAAATATGGAGGATGAGAGGCGGTTTTGGGCGTTCTAGGCTTCTTCTCCTTCGGCGCCTTCGGTTTCTTCTCCTTGGGGGCCTTGGTTTTCTTCTCGCTAACAGCCTTCTCAACGGGCTGTGACTGCTCCACCGCAGCTACTTCCGCCGCCGGCTGCTCGACGGCAAGGTTGTCAATTTCTCCGGTCGCCGACATCACAAAATCACGTTAAAGCTGAATCGACACTGACAGAATAAGAATTCGCGAAAGTGCTGAATTCTGACGGAAACAAATGCGTACCCTCCCGCTATTTATACCGGAACAAACGAATTGTGTGGAAGATGCACGCCCGTTCTGATTGGTGGGGTTTCAGGGCATTGGGATCGCCAACGTGGAGGAGAATTGATCTGGGCTGTACACGTGGGTCGTTGTTGAATGGGTTTGATTAATTTGCTTTTTACAATAATGGGTACAGATCTGCTATTCTTATCCTGATTTGAGAGAATACTGGGGGCTTGCTTTTCTTTGTTTGGTGGAAATGGGTGTGTTTTCTTGGTGATTTGGTGAGGGGGAATTTGTTGGATTTGATTTGGTTCTTGGCATGGGAAGTTTGTGAGGTTCAAGTGAAGAAAGTGGAGATTCAAATGTGGTAAAGATGATGGAAAATGGTTTGCATTTGGGTGTGATTTGGTGGCATCAAAGAAAACAACGCGGCGATTGGTACGGACATATTGCGTACGTTAAACGTATGCATACAATCTCAACCGTCCGTGGATAAAATCAATAGTCTGGATTTTAAATAAACTGTTCGCACGAATCATCGTCCATACATATTGCGTACACACGCCTACATACGAGTCGTTTTTCTACAAAGAAAAACAGTTTTCTATGTGAACTTTCCAATTTCGTGCTTATTTTTGGTAATTGAAACGGACCCTATCCGGTCCATGTTTTGGACCGGATACGACAGTCGAAACTTAGTTCGTTTATTTATACTTAACGGTTTGGAAATTAGCAAATTCGAATCATTGAATATCCTAATGTATGGTTTAGATTTAGACTCTCTTGTTCAATCCAAAACTTAGACCGAAGATGATGACGAACTCTTTGGTAATCCTTTGCTTATTTGGTAGGAGTATTTTAACCCAGAACATGTTGCATGTATGTTTAATCGAAGGGCTGTGATTTAGTGATTTACTCCCTGTGTTCCATTTTGTTTTGCTCATTATGAATATCCGTACCATTTTCAAACGTTTATGTCTTTTTATTTATAATGTTTTTAAAGTTTTTAAAAATTTCGTGTAATAGAACTAATTGAGATCTATCAAATAAGATTCACATTGCATATAAAATATATTATAGATTAAAAACTACAAGAGTTTAAAAAAGACACACATAATCATAGTAGACAAACAAAATGGAACGGAGGGAATACGACTCTTCGTTTACAAATAAAGAGGAAAGCAAAAAAAGAAGATCCTTTGGTTTTTTTGAAACTCCATTTTGTGCAAAATTTCTAGGCAAATAACAAAAAACAAGTAAATTTTCCTTTACCTCCCACAATCTCTCGAGTGCTCCATCCCAATTCCCAACTACGACCTTATTACTGTTATTAAATTATTGATTCAGTGAGTCATAAATAAGTTTTTTAAATACTTTTATCCCCTAAATTATCCATATTCTTTTTACTTTTTCCTGAACTATGAAAATCACAAATTTATCCTATAAATAGAGTAGTATTTGTTTGCAACCCAATTCATTTAATAGGTAATGCTATCCACTTTTTTGGATGGAAAACCGTTTACCCATACATAATTGTGTGTATAGATCGCTATGTGGGATTCACTTCGAGGTTTCACACACAATATGAGACGCTCATTACTTAAAAAATACTAGTGGCCTCCTTAAAAAAATCAGCTCAATTGAAATTGAATTTCTCTAAGTATTTGATCCAATTCCAATCTTTCAATTTTTGATAACCTTAAACACTTAATCAAATATTGAATGTAAGATCAAACACTTAGAGTTATCCGATTGAGCAAGTTTTTTACAAGGTCACACAAAAAAATATTTTAAATTAATGAATGGATTCGATTATTCATGTGCGGTCTCAAAGTGGGCCCCACATTCCATTTTTTGGATAACCTTAAACACTTTAATAAAAAATTGCAGTACTATAAATACATAAACCATTTTTAAGGGTATCAAAATACATAAACCATTTTTTCATCCCTCCAAAACTGGCATACTAGTATCTCTCATTCTCATCCTAATCCAACACTTAACCGACGTCGTATGCTCATCAAACCCCACAGAGCTCCAAGTACACATCCTACAGAATCAAACTACCGATTCGAATCACTTCCTTCGCAAGCTCTTCCAAATGGGTGCATCGGAATCAAACCTCTCAACCTCACAGGTAAGCCCTTCTTCTTCGATCTCTCTGTGTTTCTTCAAAACTATAAGTATCTATTTTCTGCGATTCCCAATTCATTCTTGTCAATTTTTACTTGCATTTTATGTATGTGATGAAGAGGCCAGACGATGAGATTACCACCGTTTCTGAGCGGTTTGAAGGCGTAGATCCCCTCCTCGAGCGGATCAAATCCCTCAAAATTGTGGGTTTTCCATATCCTTGATAGGGTTTTGATTTACTCCATATTCTCTCCTCTCTTTCTCAAAATTTTTATTTATTTTTTGTTGCTTACTTCTGTTTATAATTGGGTATATGGATAATTTTGTTCTTGATGCAGGCAACTCCGATACTGACAGCGCCGCCAACGGAGACTAGCTTAACAGATGTTCTGGTGAGAAAGCCCTCATCCTCTTCTACTTCAGGTGATCCTATATATTTTTTTTTCGTAGTCGTAATTCGATATTTGTAAAGAACTTTTGCTACTCAATATCGCATATTATGGAAAAGTAGCACAGAAAATGAACTGAAAATTGACAGATTATATTACCAGAAGTTCAGTAACTTCTTGTTGTGGATTGTTTGTTATGATAGGGATGCCTAAGTTTCACATGCTTTGGAGTCCCGCCTCCACATCATCTTTGTGATGGCTCCCATATCCATTTCTAATTAAGGTTTTGTGTAAGTAGTGTTAAAAGGGTAGTCCTTCAATGCAAACCAACTTTATGAGAATTCTGAATTACAAAGGTGTAGGAGAGTGGTGACTACAGAACTCCTAACTCTCCTTTTGAATAAAGACCTGTTTGGAGAAGTCTCTGCAATATTCTCGAGAGCCAGCTTCCATTGGTGCCATGCCAAACCCTAAACACTCGCGATACACGAGCAAATAGGCACTTTTCACTTACGAGAAAGTGCCTGCCCTTAGTTGACTTTGACACCTATGAAGCACCAACATAGCTGAAGGTCACCATATCCGTGTCAGACCCGCCAAGGAAATCCAACAAGACACACCAGATGGCTTTTCCGTTAAATTTTGATATTTTTATGCTGGGACTCGCCAGTAACACACTTGGTGATACAACTGGGTGGGTTTTCTAAATTTTTACAAGCTTTTGCGGGGAAAAAATTTGTAACTTCAAAAGTATTGGGCCAAAAGCCTACTATATGTATTTGTGTACATTTTTATGTGTGTATGTGTGTGTGAAAGTGGAGTAGTAGGCACCGTATACTCACATGCATTTGACAGAGGTTCAAACCCCGCTAACTACAACTAACGATGCTAACTTTTGCCGAGCAAAAAAAGGTCTAATATATGTGCATGTATAAAGGTATACACCATTGGTCGATAATGCTTCGATAGGAGTCTTAACCTAAAATATTTAGTTGGTACAATGTCGGTTTGCATATTTAAAAAGATCATACTAAAAATTCTTCGCCGTCGTGTCCTTGCCCCTATCTTTTGAAAAAATTCCCGTGCTTGTGTCCCCCAGTGTATCCGTATAAGGGTATTCAGTTTATAGTTCCATGGGTTTGAAACACGGGAATTGCCTCTTCTCAGGTGAGGGTAAGGCTGCATACATCTAACCCGGACCTGTAGTTGCGCATGCCGAGTGGAAAGGGGAGTTGATGGTTCTTAGCTCTTTGGAGAATTGGAGGAACCAAACCTGATCTAACACTAATTTCATTGGAAGAGTACACTAATTCTCCATTCTAAACACATCAATTGCCGAAACTTGACCATGCTCTTGAAAACTAAAACTCAACTTCCACCTGCCTCCAAGTGTGTGTGGATGTAGTTATTTTCATCTTTTGCGTCAGATTGAAATGCTTCATCACTTATGCATGGATTATTCATCTATGATCTTTCTGTATAAAGAGCGCATTCAAACTGTAGTTTTCTGAAGTGATTTACATGGCACTTACATATGTGATATCAGCATTCACAAATCTGGCGTATGAACTCACTTATTTTTTGTTCTTTTGTTTTGGATAAAGCAAGTGTGTGGGTTAATTATTTTCATTTGCTTGTATATTTGCCTACCCAGTTGTCTATTCTTGTATTTTTGCTATAAGTAGTACATGAAGTTTTTGAAGGTAAACAATTTCTACATTCTGGTTTCTATGGATGAAACAGTTACAGTAAATCCAAAAGTGTTGCTGGAGCTCTTCTCAGTGTACCGTGATTGGCAGGATGGCAAGGCCCAGAAGATTAGTAAGAAGCAGGTTCGCCTTGAAACTAAAGCAAAAATTTTGTTTGACGATGGGTGCAGTAAAAACATGAATAATTTCTGTCCAGACATGGCATGGATCCTACTAGATCGGCAGCACATTCTCCTGAAGTCTCTGTCTTGATGTATTCTTTTTCCAACATTACATCTTTGTGGATTTCAGCCCTATGTAAAATGGGGATCCAGTCCTTTACCTGGCTTGTAAATGTATACTGTTCAAGTGCATAGAACTCTCATGCAGGTCGGGCCATATTTAAGCCTTCCACAAAATAATTCATTCGATTCATATTTCATAGAGAGGGTTTGGTACTGTTTTGGATATGGATTGGACTGGATTTTGGCTTCAAAGCCTGCTCTTTTCATTGCTTTGGAGCTGAAACCCTTAGTGCCAAAGCTTATTTGCTTAAACGTTGATATTATGGATGAATGCTAAATTGGTTATAAATTGATGCAGGAGGAACTTGAAAACAAGATAGAAGTTGCAGATGCTTTGGCAGTTAAACTGCTTCAGCGGTTTAACTATTCAGTCTCGACCATGAAGACGACGTCACGTCATCTATCGCAAGGTGACTTGTGCCTCATATTTATAACAAAAATCAATTTCAACAAAGGATCAGTGAGAGAAACACTAGCTGATGTTTTTTTGCAAACCATCAAGTTGTTACTAGAAACAGAGAACAGAACCCAATTACTGTCTTCTATTACAACGCTCGCCCCTGTATCTTTTGGAGGGTTGTAGTGCACAGTGGATGAATGAATGACTAATTGAATTAAACCGGTAGTTTGCTAATGATGGAGTAACAATCTTATTGAACTCTTCATTTAACTTTTGCGTCAAAAAATTTGCATGCAGTTCATGGACTGCAGGTTGAACTTGGGGAGCTGAAGGGAAGATTGACCGAGGTAATTAGTAACTGCGATGCCATATGCAGGAGAATCAACGCAGAGGGACCAGAATCACTAAGGTCATCTGTCAAGCCATTTTCGGAGACCTCAGCCGAGTTGGAAGCCAGCAGTAGGTTGCCTTCTCAGGGCAGCGTGCTAAGAACTAGTACATCTCTATCTAACTTACCAAGTTAGGCTAACTTGCACAATTCATTTTTCTTTTTTTGGGTTTTTTTTTTTACTCCTTTCTAGATTTTCGAACAACCATGACTGACTTAGATCATGCATCACTTAGCTGGTTTTGTATTAGTCCGGAATGTGAGTGTACAGTTTTTCTCCCTTTGTATCTTCCACGGTTCATCTTTCAGTTAAGATTTTCCCCATTCAACTGCTTCTACACGGGGTTTTTTTCATCAGATCTGATGCTATGGTAATTGATGGCGGGTTTGTGTCGTTGGATTCCATAGATCCCTTTTAAAAAGCTGCCGGCAGAAGCCATGACTGAAAGTATTCCTACCCCATTTTCACGAATTTTTTTTGGGTATCACGTGGCCGAGCGTATGTGATACTCGAACACTGCATTTGGGCCGTCCAAAAGTGTATTGGACGGTCCTGATCGAAACCCTCTCTCTCTCTCTTCAAATCCAAACCGTCTAAAACAGAAATAGACGGCCAGATGTGCGCGAACGGATACCACGTGGTACCGCATGGCACTGAAAACTCGTTCCATTTTCACCCTTCAAAGTTCAACTACTCTGTATTCTGGAAGTTACTGAAAAATGCAGGTCACCGACACTTTTGGTTTGGAATTGGCAATGATTGAGATTATTTTCTTCTTGTCACCGACACTTTTGGTTTGGATTTTCTTCTGTAAGCTACTGCATGTCTGCATGTGCCCCAGGTTTTTTGGGGGCTCACATAAAATCATGTGTCCGTTCCGCTAACATAATATTTGGCACAACGATAATCAAAACCCCACAATAACAATTAGAGTTGTTTAATTTTGTTTGAAACAGTTTTGTAAGAGTTTATGTAAAAAATCAACTCATTTGGATATCGGTGCAAGCTTTGATCAGTTCATTCAGTTTTATCCTGTAAAATTTGACAGAAATCAATTGAATAAACTGATCAAGCCCTTACCGATATCCAAATGAGTTGATTTTTTATGTGAACTCTTGGAAATTTTCCTTAAACAATTGAATGGCTCCGATCATTTGCGTGGGGCTCACACAAAAACTTGTGTCAAAATTCGTGTTAAAGTTTGTGTTGGCAAAACCAGCCCCTCTTTTGTACTCGAAATTGATGTCACATCCAATAATCACACCATCTCACCCATGTGCGGGTCCCATTGTGTATGGATGCCATTGTTATAAATATAGGACAAGCACACATAAAAAAAAATTGTGTGGTTGGTCGGTGCATATGTAGCATTGCTATTTTGAAATACTTAGTGACGATATGGTCTGATTGGCAAGATGTGGTTTGGTCCAATAAATAAACCACATTTTTTTCACACTTTGCATCAAGAAAAAACAATTCCATGAAACAACATAGCGCCGAGCAAATATTTCTTGGTTCTGGACCTGTGTCCTATCCAACCAGATCTTGAGTTTCAACCAGAATTGGTTCTGGACCTGTGTCCTATCCAACCAGATCTTGAGTTTCAACCAGAACCAACTCCTCATTCGGGAATCGTAGTGCACTCTAGCACTACAGGATTTTAGTGTGTATCTAAGCCGTCTAAAAGCGTTTCTAATGGTCCAAATTTACTAGAACCATCTTACTTGTAGGCCGCAGCACCCACCAACTTTTTGAAACCTAAGTGGAGAACATGAACCTTCATGATATAAACGTGGCAGTGTGTGATGGGCCACCTCGCTATTGATTATAGAGGTGGACAGCCATGCGCACTAGAACCCCGTAGTGCACAGGATCCCCAAGTCCCTTCATTGGTACATGTAGGCTTCAAAGTTTAGACATGAGAATGCATATGCCGTAGCCTCAACAAAAGTGTCCGTGGCCAAATAAAAGTGGCTACGGACACTTTTGTAAGTACACTAAAATTAGTAGAACAACTTCTTGTTCTTATCATTCATACCATCTCAGCTAGTACAGAAATATACTAAAATACTAGTACTATATGAACTTCCTCAAATTGAATGAATAAAAATCAAACCCTCAACAAAAGACTAAGAACAAAGAGAACCCACATTCCTGAAAATTTCAAACACTAGAATCAAATTGAATTGAACCATAAACTAGAGAAAACCAATACCGGTTGGCGATCAAGGTTGCTGTTGAGGATCCAAATACCCAGCATCAACAAGAACTTTCTCCCTCTTCGCCAACTCGAGATCTTCATCAACCATCATCTTCACCAACTGCTCAAACCCTACTTTAGGTTTCCACCCAAGTACTTTCCTAGCCTTGCTGGAATCCCCTTGCAAATTATCGACCTCCGTCGGCCGGAAATACCGCTTGTCAATCACCACGTGGTCTTTCCAGTTCAACCCGACATACCCAAACGCCACCCCGAGAAACTCCTCCACTGTGTGGGCCTCCTCCGTCGCCACCACGTAGTCATCTGGCTTTTCCTGCTGCAGCATCAGCCACATGGCCTCCACGTAGTCTCCGGCGAACCCCCAGTCTCTCGCCGCCTGCAAATTTCCTAAAAAGAGTTTGCTCTGCAGCCCGATCTTGATCCGGCCCACGGCTCGTGTGATTTTCCGGGTCACAAAGTTCTCGCCACGTCGCGGGGATTCGTGGTTGAAGAGGATCCCGTTGCAGGCGAAGAGACCGTAGGCCTCACGGTAGTTGACAGTGTACCAATGGGCTGCGCATTTGGAGACGGCATAGGGGGATCTGGGGTGGAATGGGGTGGTTTCAGACTGGGGCGGCGGCGTGGATCCAAACATTTCAGAGGATCCGGCCTGGTAGTACCTGTTACCAAAATGAAGTGAGTTTCAAGATTTCCATATGAAAGCGACGAGCATAAATATCATTTTTAACTCCAATTCTGACCGATCGAATGTCTTCTACAAGAAATCACATCAAAAAATGCGATGCAAGTCACCACCATTTTGTTGTGCTTTGTGTTTATGAATCGACATTGATTGATACTTAATATAATGAGACCTATCTACCCAGAAAACGTAATCAGAAGTGCACACTTTTAACTACTATATAAAGGGAGAACACTGGTCTGGTCTGCACATGGATCAATTGACTACCATTGGACTCCTCAACAATAATTTTTCTAATCTCCAGATCATTTGATCAGATAAGTGTGCCTCCCCTCTACTATAAAGAACAAGCATAAATACTCTCTCCAACTTCGATTGTGACAGATATGAGATCTTAAACAGGAGGAAGACAACACAATTCTTTCCCCCAGAAAATTCCCAACCTATTGGATAAACAACGAGCTTAAATTCCATAAACGAAAAATTCTGTACCCTAATATCATTTCTTTTACATGGTCTCAATCATAAACACTACATAACTTCGAATTATCCATCACCATAGGCCCTAATAAGCATACGGGCAACCCTGATCCTTTCGCATTCCACTTGAAAAAAGAAAAAAAATGATTGGTGTTTCTCACCAAATCAGAATCTCATCACTTCTGGTGGGAAATGGAATTTGGCTTACATATGCATTCACTTCTCATCATTTCTCACAATTTCTTACCACCCAAACAAGCAAGCGATGGGTTCCCTTTTCCCTCAATTTCTTATGATTTCTAACGAAATCCCACAACCTAAACAACGTATAGCAGTCATGTGAGAGAGAGATTGAGAAATTATCACTGTCGAGCTAAACCAAACCTAATCAAACCATTGTGTGTAGTTTGCAATGAGAGCAATTTTGTCACTCTCACTTTTACTTTTAGTGAACGTAAATTCACCGGCTCACCCACATTTACTGAGATATGTTGCTGACCTGCGGTTTCGTTTCGGCAATCAAAATCGCTCATTGAATGAATGTAGTAGTTTGTTAGTATACCATGCAAAATTCAGTTCAATCGGATACCGATAAGCATTTGACCGAAAAAATATATGTTTTGATAAAGTATATACCAACATTCCATTTAACTGAATTTTGCATGACCTCCTATCAAATCAATTTATATAACATGAATTACTTTAATCATCTAATTAAGACCACAACAAAAAATGGTAATCAAAATCGCTCATTTCGTATGAGTTCAAAATGAGCAAATTCATGAGCGTATGTACCATGCAAAAATTCACTTCAATCGTGTATATCCATAAGTATTTAATCAAAAAATCCAACTTCGCTGCAATGTGCAAATTTGTCATGGTGGAAAAGGAAAGTTACCTAATATGGTTGCGACCAGTGGCGGCGATATGCGACCTAACCGCCTCAAGAAGGCGCAGCGCACCAGTGGCAACAACATCGGCCGTATAATCAGGGATCTCAAACGACACGGCAACATGCGACTGAGCAGCAAGGTTATAAACCTCATCGGGAAGAATCACATCCAGTCTGCGGCGGAGGGCGGAGGCGTCGGCGAGATCGGCGTAGTGGAGCTTCATCAACGCCTTCTGGGCGTTGTGGGGATCTATGTATATGTGGTTGATCCGTTGGGTGTTGAAGTTGGAGGAACGTCGGATCAGGCCGTGGACCTCGTAGCCTTTGCCGAGGAGGAATTCGGTCAGGTAAGAACCGTCTTGGCCGGTGATTCCGGTTACCAGTGCTATCTTGCGCTTTGGCGGTGGAGAAGGAGAGTCTTCTCCGTTGACGGCGGCGGTGGTGGTGGATCCGGATCTGGGGTCGTCGGTTTCGGATGCCATTGGAAGCAAATTCAGTAAGAAATTGGGTAATTGATCTGAGATTTTTTGCAGAAAAAAGTAGAATTTGAAGCAAATTCAGAGAATTCAGAGGCGAAAAGTGCAATTAGGCGATAATGTGTGAGATTCAGAGGTGAAGAAGAAATGGGTCTGGAGGATTTTCTTGATCGGAATCGGAAGGGGAAAGAGTGGGGGGAAATGTGTTGTGGACAAATACAGAGGACTTTTTATACAACTGATGAATTTTCTACCACTACCAGGTTTTTATTACTCCTACCTAACAAAAACATATAAAGTTATGTAATGCGTGTGCGTGTAAAGAAGTGTGTGAACGCGATTACGTGAATGTGAAACTGTCTTTTAAAAACATTTTAATTTTTAAAAATGTGTTACGAAAATATAAAAATTTTGAGCGCAGAAAAAAATTGAGAGAGCGCGAAGAATCGCATTGAATTAAAAGACAGTATTTTTTTATAAAAAAAAAAAATCATCTTTGGTGATTTTTTAAAGATTTATCATAATAATTTCTTGCATTAATTCGAAAATAAAAAATTGATACAAATTTGATTTTTAAAAAAGGAAATGTAAAGACAGAGATTAATTTTTAGAGCATCTCCACTCATTCATCAAATCTTTCACCAAATTCAAATTTGAGTAAAAACTACCAAAAACTCCACTCCACCCCTTCACCAAATCCTTCACCAAATTTGGTTTGAAGTCTATTTTCTCCTCCCTTAAATTTACAACAATGCCATTAATGAGGCTTTTACTCAAATTTATGCCTAGTTTTTCTTTTGCCCATTGGAGTGCTTCATACCAAATCAAGTTTTTACTTATTTTTTTACTCAAATTTGGGTAAAAATCTGAGTAAGGGTGGAGATGCTCTTAGACACTCAACTTAAATTAAGTCCAGCCTGCTCTTAATTTACTTCATTCTGAAGAGTCTATTAACATTATATTAACACAATAATATACAAATGCTAATGTGATATTATCTCATTGATTATCGTAAAATAACACGGGTCTTACTAACCTCCACCCATTAGATGAAAGATAACATGTATATAATGATAAACGAGTTCAAATATCATTATAGATTTCACGGATATCAATATACTTTCACGGATATTAATACACTTTTCTTAGATATCGATACGCGTTTTACGCATTATCTTCCACCCTAATAGGTCCTTTGGATCGTGAGAGAAGAAAGGGGAGGGATCTCCCTTACTAGTGAGAAAAGAAAAGAAAGGGAGTGATTTCTCACTTCTCATCCAAACAACCCTAAGAAATCACTCTCTCCCCCTCCCATTCCTTTCATCTCCGGCGACCTTAAAAATCAGTGTTGATCACAGATTTCGGCTTCGCCTCGACGAGACGAAAACAACGGTGGAAGTACGATGACAATTCGACGACGGGGTGGACTGCACTTGCCGTCGACATTCCGTCTCTCACAGAATCTCGCCAAAGTGGTGGGAGAGGAAGGAGTTCTAGAATCACTCGGTTTCCCTTCTATCCAAAGGGGTTCTGGAATTACTCGGTTTCCCTTCCTCTCCCACCACTTTGGTCATCCAAACAAGGGAGAGAATTCAGTCTCCTTTCTTTTCTCATCGTTTCCCTTCTATCCAAAGGACCTGGGTGGAGATTAGCATTTTCCACATAACATTTTATTCCATAGCTTATTAAAACTATGCCACGGGAATACTGTGGTACTCCATCCATCCCATAATGTTAGTCATTTACAAAACTACGTACAATTTTCAAACTTAAAAATTATGTATCTATTAAAATAATTTTTTGATATATATATATATATTGCACAGTTCAAAAGATCTCATCGAAAACTATCAAGCAAGATCGACATTGCACAAAAAAATATTTTGGTAATTACATTATTTTTAAACTTGAAAATTACAAGTAATTCATAAGAGACTAATTTTACAAGTAGGAGGGAGTAAGCATTGCTCATTTTGTTCAGTGCGCTCTCAAATAGCGCATACAAAATGTTAACAAATGCGAAGACCTTTGTGGCCGAAGTTGTGCTACAACCTCTCTGCACAGGTTTCGACATGGTTAATTCATTACTTGGTTACTACTTGAGTTCTTAACCACTAAAATAAAACCATCACACACACACACACACAAGGAAAAGAACAAGAAGACTGCGACGAGGAGACCATACAAGCAGTTAAATTCATCGTCATGAAATTGAAAACGATCAAGTAACCAATTCAAACATCACAAATTCAGAAATTCAACGGGAAACAACCCATCCCAAACCATAGATATCAGGTGTCGCTGGAAGAATCGTACAAATTATATAGCTCTCACACATTCGGTACAAATAACCAATATAGCATTGATCAAATCAGAAGAGCAAAGTCTGTTGCAGAAAACACTGGCATCATTTTTGCACAATGGACTGAACAGTTAATCAACCTGTTCTCAAGATTATGTGAACGCCGCTATCAGTATCCACTATGTCGCTGATCTCACCAACTTTCAGTGCATATGTAGCTTCTTCAAAAGGTTTTTGCATCTGACCCTTACCAAATGAGCCTGCATTTATGTATTTCAGTTTCATAAGCAGATGCAAGGATGTCAAGTCATAATCCATATACTACGAACACTGCTCATCTTCTTCATGATTATCATAGATAAACAAACGAAAAAGAAGGAAAACTAAAGAAAGAACAGACTGCAAATCTTCTTCGTCTTGATATAGCAAGACATGGTAGGGATCCTTGACCATAATGACGCGTACAACATTATTTCTAGGTCTTCTTAGGAATCAAATTGGAGAAGATTGTTCAGCTGCAGCACAACCTGTACGATGTGTATAAAGAGAGATACACACTGCGTGATAAATTACACAAAATCTTGTACAAGGGCAGTAAGAAGCTAAGTATCATCATCAAAGCAACTTGTTTTGACCTCTCTATTTCAGAAGCAACTCTTATTAATGCCCCAAGAGCAGGTAACAAATCCACATAAATGGATTGAACCCTGAAACTTTGACCCGAATGTAGGGTATAAAACCGTGTTTAAAAAAACGAAAGGCATTTGGGCCTTTACCGTGGGGAAACTTTTTCAATCCGAGGAAAGATGGCAGAGATGCATACTCAAAAGACATGCAACAAAAGGTTGGCATTGGCACATGCTTGTGAAACGGAACCAGTGAAAGTGTGGCTTGATAGTAAATTTTCCTCAAAGAGAGTGAATCTTGGGAAACAAATAAACGAGATTTCCAGGAAAATACTGCACTACGCAAGCTGCAATAGAGCAAAGGCAATTATTTTGTTTTGTCAAACTAGACTTAAGAATGTAAATCACTGAAATATAAAGTGCCTATCTCTGATGACCTCTAGCCTGCCCTCAAAAGGAAAATACTAGTCCTAATAACACACCATCGGCTCCAAAGGATTAGTAAGAACAAGGAACTAATCTACAGTTCTAATGCCTCCTGAAAACACACGACTGAGATTGCTAAAATTCGGCCTTCAGTACAGGCCAGATATGATTTAGAAGGATCACCATTGGCTGCTTTATTGTCTACAAAGAGAGTTGTAGAGGCAACCCATGAAGCACGGATACTCCAAAAAAAAACCAAAATCTGAATCCGATAAGGATGCATGCTCTGTATGGATGGATACATATTAGATACATCTGAAGGTTATCCACAAGTAAAAAACTTAACTTTTCCCAATTCTGGATACAACATGGATGCACGCGGGAAGGATGCTACAAATATGAAGGCACATCAACCATAATCGAAAAGAAACTTAAAAGAAGGTATTTACAAAACAACTACTGGGAAGTGCATAGATGTACAGTATGGAGTCTATGGAATACTGTTTCCATCTTCCAGTTCTTCCATACTCCATGGCCCATGCTACTATTATGAAACCTCAAAGGCCAGTCGATTCTGTGTGCAAAGTGCAACAGTTACATAACAAATCTACTATGGTTTCCAAAATGCATCTTCATTGCAAGACGATTTATAGCCAAAATCACTCCATGGTACCCAAGAAACAGAATAAACATAAAATTCTTTATTATTAGGCCTGTATAGCTTGGCAAGTTGCCACCACATACAACTTATTAATTTCCCTTTTCACTTCCCCCACCAAATTAGCTTCACTCCCCCACCAAATTAGCATGCTTCACAGACTCCATAATCCCAGCAAGCACGTAGAAGTTATAACTCACGTCAATCGAAAGACATTCAAATCGCAAGTATCAAATTTTACAACCGAAAAGACACGTAATCCAACTTAACATACTTCAGAAATTCTTGACTTTAACATACCCCTGAGGTTTCCAAGCAAGCATATAGAAGTTATTAGTCGAGCCATGCAAGAGACATACGATAGCAAGTACTCCCTCCATCCCAATTCCTTTGTTTAATTTTGAGAATCAAAAAGAAATTTGATTCGTCCAAAAGTCGAATGGACAAACATTTCGAGACATGCAACTAACCAAACCAAACCAAACGGAGCCTTAAGTCCCAATTAATTGGGTCGGCTAAATGAATCATGTTTTTCCATTGAGCTCTATCAAGGGCTACATGTTCACTGAGATTCAGAGTACTCATATCCTTGCGGACTACAACATCGAGTGTCAATCTAGCTCCTCCTCTCCTCATAGCGTTACTACCTAAATCTATTCTATCAACTCTCCTAACTACTGCATCTACAGGTCTACGGTAGATATGTCCAAACCACCTTAGTCTATTTTCCCGCAACTTCTCCTCTATAGGTGTTACACCCACCATCTCACGAATGGTTTTATTTCTAATCCTATCTTTTTTAGCCTTACCACACATCCATCTCAGTTACACCCATCTTACTCACTTGTTGTTTCTTAATAGGCCAACATTCTATCCCATAAAGCATTGCCGGTCTTATAGCAATTTCAAGACATGCAACTAAAAAGTGGACAAATAATTGAGACAAGAATCTAACCTTTTTAGGAAGCACAATGATTGCATCTAGAAATATTCAACTTTCCAATATTTAACTCTCAACTTATCTAAAAAGTCACATTAATGCAAAAAGGTAAGGGCAAAAAAGAAATTTGATTTGTCAAATGGACTAACATTTTGAGCCATGCAAAAAAAAAGCCTAAAAGTGGAACAAATTGGGAAGGACTAAAAGTGAACAAACAAATTGGGAAATTGGGGAGGAGGGATTATCGATTTCACTAATGGAAAAACATGCAATCAAAATTTATACACCAAGCATCAAAACTTACTACCTAAAAAGCATAATTCGCACCAGTATACATGAGCATCGATGAATACACAATGCCAAACATATATGCAAAAAAGCACAAATGAAAATCCAAAATCCAAAAAGTGGAATACAGAAACGGGACTGACCGAGATCGCCGCCGCGTTTGGCAGAGCTACAATCGGAGTACCGAGCGGCGACGTCAGCGAACTTGGCTTTGCCAGAAACGATGTCGTCGCGTAGGGTTTTGAGCTGAGCGACGGCGGATTCTCTGGTGGTGCTCGTGATGACGTGGCCGTCTGGATCCTTCCACGAAGCCTTGCGCCGAGATCCTTGGTGCTTGATTAGGATGTGCGATGCCCTAACTTTATCAGACGATGACGACATTTTGCTCTTCTTCTTGTGCTTGTTCTTGTCGGTTCGATCTGCTCGATCTTCTGTCGAGGTCGAAGACGCCTTCTTCCTCTTCCTTTCGGAATCTATGGTTACTGTTTGGGGAAGAGAGAGAGAATTCCAATTTGGTGAACAACAGAGCAGAGTCACAGAGCGGAACTGAGAGAGAGAGAGAGACTCTTCGGGTAAGGCTTGAGGTGGGTTGGCCCTGGCTCCCCTAAGTTTTGAAGAATCGCACAATACGCCCCTTGTAAATATGCATTTCTTCACAAGATTGTAAAAGATTTTAGATTTGTGGATTGTGCCCCCTAATCATGGAGCTTATCTTAGATTTTTATTTTGTTTTATAGTGGTTCACACAAAGTCCTTTTATCAATATTTGTATTTCCGCTACGGTATTTTCAATATTTTCAACTTGTCAGAGAGTCATTCTCCTCACATACATCGACTGATTTGACGACTTATAACGCTTCTAGAAGATTTTGGAAGGCTCTTCTCATCGGCCACGTGGTCATAGCCACTTGCTGCCCATAACTTCTCTAACGGCCTCCTAGGTCGGCTCATGGGTTGGATTCCTTCAGCCCGGCTGAAACCACCAAGCCCAGTCGGATATTCAACAAGCGTTGTGCCATATGGAACGGTCTGGACCGTAGATTACGGCACAATGTGTCCACAAACGTTGGGCCAGAAGGACCAGGTTGGGCTTCACTCTTCAGCCCATGAACGGCCTAACGTGCCCTGTTGCGATCTAGGCTGATCCATTATAATGGGACCAAGCGCGGCGAATCTTAGGCCCACTAGTAGTCGGATTCGGCCCACTACACTCAGACCCTCCTAAACCAAATTCCCGGCTCTATCCCTGTGTCCATTCATTAAAAGATTGTTTGAGATTGGATTGTTAAATAAACAAAACTTGAAAAATATTTGAAACTTGTTATAAAAATTCAAGCTACTCAAAATCATTCCATAATCAGCTTGTTTGATATTGACTCATCTCATAAACAAGTTAAGCTTAAACATATTTTTAAAGATCGTTCAGTTTTCAACCATTGAGTTAGCAACTCTTCGGTTCTATCAGCTCGTTTGTCAATCTTATGAACAAGCATCTCCTTCCTTACTTTCTCTCCTACATCCAGAACCAACTTAGCTAGGACAATAGGCACCCAGATCAAAATCGAGCAAGACAGTCAACAAGGTAACCCCGCATGGATGATGCCTGGCATTGGGCGCACAGGCATACCTTGCAGATTGGGATGTCTAGATTAGTTGAGCAATGTGCCAAGCTTAACAATCGACCTAGGCCCATCGCAATTACCTCGAGGCCATCGGGCTAACACAGACTGCAATAGTCACATGGCAAGGCTGAGACCATGCGAGTGGCAAGGACCGAGACCCCCGAGAGGTAGAACCATGGTCATCAACATTTCTCTGTCTAGAACTATATTTTCCCTCTCCAGATCTCTTACATGTCTAGCAGCTTGTAACGTTGGAAACAGCTATGCCACCAAACGAAAAACATAGAGCAAAAACTGGCTATGGTTAGGCTAGGGTAGCTTCACAAAACAACATATCAGCACAAGAAAGCCAAAATGAAAAACCACGGTTAGGCTAGTGATTCATTAGTCACTAGCCATTGCGACAAGTTCCAAGGCCATAGCATTTTGATCCAATAATGTTAGTCATATCAAGAGAAGGCATCGCGTAGGATGAGATCTAGCGTACCATCAAAAAGCAACTATTTATCGAAGAGCTATTTGTATAAATTTAATAATAGAAAAAATATCCATCTGATTACAAAAGAATGTCAAACAAACACCGACAAATTTACAAGTGGACTCGATATTCAAGAAGCCCACATACTAAAATTCCACTAAATGAGATCGTATAAATTGCACAAATTCTTGGATTGACTTACAATCAAGAACTTTCATCTCCTATATCCCATAGCAAAATATTCTCTTCATATCGGTTTGAACAAGCAAGACAACAATACAACAATGTATCATCTTGTCAGCCAAATTGTATCTGAAGTCTACACCAACTTATAACCTCTTCTAATCTCTGTCCGCCTGAGAAATAGAACACTGACTAGAAATCTCTTAACATGGGCCAACCTTTTCTAATGATGTCATTGATCTTTGCATCTATCTGCTTTTGAATCTTAGTTGGACAAAGCTCTGCAGAATAGCTGTTAAGTTTTGCTGCCAAGCTTGACTTCTCAAGCTCCTCTTCCGGCAGGTTTCCAATAAGCTGGAGAAGGAAGGGATTCCGCTTAAGCTCAAATTTCTGCAGATATTGTATCATTCTCACAAATTAGACTTTATAGTTGTTAAACCCAAGGTTTTAATCCGAATGTCTTGCGGTCATCTTACAAAACAATCGCGACAAAGGGCGGGCAGCAGTGAAAGCCTTAAAACTAAATGAAAAAACTTTACTTGCAACAAGCATGTTTTTAGCTCCCTGCCCTTTTTAAACTTGTTCTAAAAAGCATCCAGGTTTAAGACTTGCAAATATGACTCTTTCAGGATTTACGGTTCTTTACTTATTCCCACCTGGTATATCTGTTCAAAATAGAATTGCACTAACCAGCTACAGTTGTTATCTATTCATTCTTTGGAATTCCAACATGATCACATTGAGGAACAGACCTGATGTTCAGGTTCCGCGGGATAAAATGTTTCAATTTGTTGAATTTGTGTGGTCACAATACTGCTCTTTGACCTAGTCTGCTCTCTTTCTTTGGTGACTGCAGCTAGTCTGGATTCTTCACTCCCATTAGTGAAGATAATAGACCTGTTGACATGAAGTAATCCACAGAGTTAGAACAGGATTTCACATAAACAGCCGACGAATATAAGCAATTATACCTGTACTGGTTTCCCACATCAGGACCTTGTCCAAACACTTGTCTGGAGTCGTGACTGGACCAGAAGACCTCCAAAAGTTGCCTAAAGTTGATCAGCCTAGGATCATATTCAATCTGCAAGAGCAGTTGAAGAACAATCTCGCATTACTTTCAATAAAAGTAACCTGGACTTCCAATTCCAGGAAACCAAAAAAAAAAATTGGAAGAAGTGGTGCAAAGTAATATTCAACTCCCACCAGTGATTTAAATAAAAAATGGCTTAAAATACTGTCTGCAGAGAAGCGATCACTTTCTCAACTTATCACTACATGCCAAAAATAATAATAACCACGCTAAGAGCGGACACATCACACTGAATTGCATAGAGAGTTATGTACGTGTTAGATAGTTTGATATACATTGTTGGGCCCATTTTCTATCAGCATAAGCTTTTGGGACTGTTGGTTACTTAACATGGTATCAGAGCTCTAGTTGCGAGAGGTCTCTTGGGTTCAAGTCTCTCTGTTTGCATTTGTTCTCCGTTTGCATTATGTTTCTCACCTTCGCATTCTGTTCTGCTCTTTCTCAAAACATTGCATCTCCACGTGCAAGACGGAGTTGCACGTGAGGAAGGGTGTTAAATAGCTTGACATACATTGTTGGGCCCATTACCTAACAGCTTAAGCTTTTAGGACTTTTGGTTACTTAACAGAAAGGTTACTGGCCACATGTAGACAAGGCATGAAACACCTAGACTTGTTCATAAATACTGCTGAAGATAAACCACAAAGTCAAGACTCAAGATACTTCAGCGTGGTTGATCAAGACTCAAGATACTTCAGCAATATCATGTAATATATTAAATATCACTACATGACCAACATAAAGTTGAAAACAGTATGAAGTTACACATTTAGCCACAAAGCAAATTATTAAGTAGGAAGGTCAATCATGTCTACTTCCAGGACAGAATTAACTGAGAGACATCAAGGCAAAAAAACTCCGAGAAATTAAGTTTGAATCACTTATCAATGAGACAGAAGCACAATAGCCACAACACTGACTGTTTTATTTGAAATTACCTGATTGAAACAAAGGGCGAGGGGGGGCTCGATCTTACAAGTTCTTTCGAATTTAGAAAAGAACCCAAAGATGAATAACCAGCTTCTTTGCAATCAAGAACTGTTCACTGGTTGGATATTCAAGTCAGCAAACACTAATGCTCGAAAGGTTCTTATGAAGCCATTCCACAACCCGATCAAATAGCATACTTGGAAATTGTCCCCAAGTTCTAACCATTTTGGGTAAGCAACACCAGTTTCTATACTTCCCAACAATATGGCTTTATTCAGGACTGATAATAAACAGTTGCATTTGAAAGTTGTCTTGGGTACACATTTCCTTGACTCAAGTGTTGCAGAAGAGGATTAGACGATATTTTCTGATACAAACTTAATAGTTTGAGAATAATGTAAGTAGCATAGCAATGTGGTCATTCGGGTAAATATGTGTTGTAAAAAGTTTGATGGCTGTAGCTGCCTCACACTAAATAAAGATCCTTCTTCTACTTTAACGAGTGTGGGTTCTAGACTTAGATGATATCGTTATGCATTGCTACCATTCTATGGTAACAGTAGATTTTCATTAAACTCAGTCTACTTGAAAGTGTGACCCATTAACCAAAGCTGGCCTTACAATCTTTTTAATCAACTTCTCAGGCATTGTCATATGAAGCAACTTTCAAGGCAAAGGAAATATATCAGTCAACGTAAGCATGTATATCTTCAGTCACCCCAGTAAATAGGACGAGGGATCCAAGGTAAAGAACGGATGTTCACTCTTAAGCACCAAGTCATCAGTGGTAATAACACACTTCACAACCTTTAGTTTCTCTAGAAACTCATTATTTGTCTTCCTTTTCCTAATCTACTTCGCAAAATGTTGAATTTCTAAGGTAAACACAAACACACAATTACCGGATAACAAACTTTGAGATAAATTGATTCAACCTTGTCAAATGTCAACAATAGCCATACCGCTATCCACCAAGACAAACCAGAAATGGTTCTGCAAATAAATATTGATCCTGTTGTGGTAGGAGATTCAAATTCTGGACTTCTATGTCCCTGAACTACTGAACTAGTTATTGCACCATGATACATGTATTTGATCACCCTCTGAATTCACAAACCAGCCAGATTATGTCCACTAGTTTTTCAAAGTTGGTAGTCATACAATGCGAGTAAGCGTCCTCTCAACTCATTTGAATACCTTTCATTTCTTGGTAGCTGTCAAAGGGCATTAGCGCTGAAGTCTGAAAGTCAAGAATCTTGGCTCTCCTAGCTGCACATTCATCGTATATAATAGGTATAATAGGATGCGTTTGATATCTATTTCAACGAGGTACTCAAAATTCTCTTTGGGAAACATAGGCTATATAACAAGTTTTACGCTGCCAAAACACTACAGAAAATCCATAATTCCAAATTCTTCTGCCAAAGCAATAGAGCCAAATGTAAGACAAAAAAGAAACACAAACTGTCATAAGTCATTGAAGCAAAATTTAATATCCACGTAAATTTAACCGCAAAACAAGTACTTCATAGAATTCAAATAGCAATGTCATTACCAGTTCAAAAAAACAATAGCAATGCCATTACCAGTCCAAAAAAAAAAAATAGCAATGCCATTCCGTACCTAGTAAAATGACAATATAATAGCCTAGATCACTGCACGCTAGAGCAGCATGATTTAGCAAAATATCCATAATCATTACCCCAACAAAAAGTCAATCAAAATCTACCGATGAGAGAAGAGAGACCTGCACAGATTCAGCGTGATCGCCCAAGCTACGGTACTCGGGGTTGGTTTTAGATCCACCAGCGTAGCCGACTGTGGTCGTGACGACGCCGTCCAAGCATCCGAAAACGGCTTCAGATCTCCAGAAGCTACCAAGGGCGAAAACCGCCGTTTTGAGGGGATGATGATTGGGCGAGTCATTGGGAAGTAGAGAGATCCGATCGGGTAACCTGATGCTCAAAGCCGTGTCCGCCATTAAAATGCTGCACAGAAATGCAAACCAAGCGATTCGAGAACAGAGGAGATTTCCCTCCCACGGCTTCATCGCGAGAGAGAGAGAGAGAGAGGATTTCTCGGCTCGGCTCGAAGTTTCAGAACTCCGTCATTTTTTGAACCGGATCGAAATTGGACTTTGTACCCGCCTCTTTTTCCCGGGTCCAAGTCAAGTCCCAGGCCCAAATAAAAGAGGAGAATGATTTGTTTGGAACCTAAGGAAAGAAAAGAAAGAAAGTTCTCCCTTTGGAACATGTGGAAGGGAAGCGAAAAGAATAGAAAATAAAATGAAGATAGTTTGGGCATTTACGGTATCTAGATGCATATTAGCTAGGATAAGTGATATGGTTGTGATAGAGAATAACACTTAAGGCAAAGATAAATCTAAATTGACTTTAGCGGCGGTACAGATTTGTTGCATATCACATCGCTGAGCTCAACAAAGAAAACAAATAGTCGATCTTTGAGACTGGACGCTTGATTTTTATTCAGATTATAATCGAATTGCTTGGATGCTAAATATCTTGCACGAAATAATATATTTCATGGTTACACGAAAATAAGTTTTGTTCATTAATTTTCCTGTGTTTTGCCGAAGTTTATAAAATATTTTCAAGAACATAAAAGCTTTTATGAATATAATGCACTTTCTAGTTTCCCCATAAAATCATCAAATTAAATAGAAGGGGCCTTTTTCTTATACTCCCTCCGTCCCTTTTTAAATGATCCATACGGGAATACGTGCAATTTCAAACCCCTAAAAAACATATTTCTCGATAGAATTTTGTAAATTTTTTTATACCAAATTAAAGTTGCTCATTGAGTACTTTAATTTGGTGCAAAAAAAAAATTTAAAAACGTTCTACGGAGGTGCCTTTTTTAACGTCCAAAAAAATACACGTTTCCCAAGCAGATCATTTAAAAAGGGACGACCTAATACCGACCTTAGTCTTTCAACTAGCATGCTGTGAGCATGCCCACTCTTGCCTGCAAATAAAACCTATTGACACAGAAAATTGACAACAATCCGGCCGATTTACACATTTCGTTATATAGGATTAATAAGTTCATAAAAAAAAAAACAGGGGGATGGATCCGGACATCGTTGCATGAACCAATCACATTTAAGTTGGTCATCACGGGACAATGCCACCCAAATTAATGACTTCATTCCTGCAAGACCATTTCAAGTGCTAGAGGCTGGAAACATCCTCCGTAACAACATACTGTAGATTACTTGAACATATGCAGAACAAAAACTATGGCTAGTAGAGAATTCATGATACGAACTTTAAGTGTTTGACACAACTTTGAGTGATTGTTGAGAATCTTACAATGGCAAATTCTGGGTCTTTTTTCCGAAGAACGAAATGGTTATGTGACAATGTAAAGAGAAACACAAGGTTGTTAACCGCTGGTTGAAGTTTGCAGCAATGATACCGCAACTACTCACCAAAATTATACAATACAGCTATCGATAAAAAAAAATATATATGACTCCGAATTCCAGCAAACTGAACGTTATTGCTCCAGTCAACATCATCACTCCACAACAGAAGAATCTTCTCGATATTAACTTCCACAGGTTCCTCCCACAGGCACATCTTAAAAAGACGCCCCAGCATATTCTCAAGTTCAGTGTTATTGACCGATACAGAGAGGGGGGCCGGAAGGGAGTGGATCAAGTATTAGGCGAAATGATATCAAAACAATGCCGAAACTAAATATTTGAAGCACTCAAGGCCATCATCTTGCACTGTTCATTCATGGCCAAGAGCTGGGCCTCTTTTTTGTCAAGTAGAGCCGTCAACCTCCCGTTCTCTTCCATAAGTTTGTGGACTTCAGTTTTTTTCTGCATTTTCTCACTCTCCAACTGTGTTGTACGTCTTTGCAACTAACCTGCTTCCAAGAAAAAGGCAATATATCATATAGCAAATGGAGATAGTATGTCAGAAATCAATACCACCGCCACAATTGCAGATCGTATGTCAGTCATCAACTCTCGACGAATATGATTAAGTTTTAGATGATTTGAAGAATATGATAAGTTGATTTGCTGAGTAAAGTTGAGATTAGTAATAGATAAGACAAGAAGAAGATAGGGTTAGGAGAAAAAATTTATCACCCTTCACCTCATTCGTAATCACAATTGGATAACAAGAAAAGGAAAAATGTGCAATTCCAAGTGCTGCTTCAAATGCAAAACCTGCCAACACTAGTTGGAAGTTCACGCTGACTTACAATTTTCAAGTAGAAAACTAGGGGTGAGCATGAAACCGCACAACCCAATTAACCCGACCGAACCGACATCAAGCGATCGGTTTTGATTATGCCAACAGTCGGCTGCGGTTTTGAAAGTTCGAAGAGCTTCAGTTCTCAGTTGAGTAGCTGTTCTTCTCTGTTTGAAACCGTAGAGTCCGACCTGACCGATGCAGGTACTGCTCATGTTAATCTACCCCTACACATCTCCATCTATCAATGACCCTCTCTCTCTTGCTCTCTGATAATCTTGTAGATCTCTGGGTCACTCATGATCTGGGATTAAAATGTATTAATGATCTTTATCTGGGTTTCCGATTCACGTTTGATGGTCTCTTGACTGGACCCGTAGAACTCACATAAACTGGCCGTAATCTGAGAAGGTGCAAGATTTTGCAACCAAACTATTCATGTCCGAAATCGGTTTCTTTTCGACACAACCTGACCAGTTCGGATAGGGTGGCGGGCCAAAGCCAAACCCAACCCGTGCTCACCTCAAAAAACAATGATATTATGTTGCTTTGGCATTGTGTTTCAATATTAGATACCCAGTCATGATTTTCTGCTTCTGACAAACTCTACTTTATTATTGGAAACGAAACGAAAGAAGAATGCTATAAATATGAAAACTGTCATCTCCCATACACCTACCATGTATCATGCTCCACTCAGGTACTTCACAAATTTAGGAGGGTTCACATTACCTCTAACATATACAACAAGAATACGTTAAACAATACGTATTGAACATAGGTTGCGAAATGTTTTCCCTTTTTATAATTAGCCAGATACTTGAGTTCAAAGAATCCTTCTCAGGGCAAAAGGACTATAATAAATATCATCCCGGGCAATTTCAGGCACATCTTGCATATCCTCTAAAGAACTATCCTGCTCTATATTACCAACCATAAAGCTAAGTGAAACTAGGACTAAACGGTCAGCTGCAGACCAAGAGGGCCAAGAGAAAGACCATGGAAATTAAATAATAAAAAAAAAAGCAATCACTAGTCTCAGTACTATAGGCTCAATGTGAAATAACATGGAAATAACTTAGCAGTAAGCAAGATGCAGACTTATGTGACAAATACATAGGTGGTAGCAGTGAGCAAACAATAGAACGAAGAAAAGCAGGAAGTACGGGACACATTATTAGCATATGCAGAAGGCCTCATCATAACCCAAGCAAACAATATAGCATGAAATCATAAAGATCAGACCTAGATATTCTCATTCGTGAAAAGGGCACAGCAAGCATACTAACCGCTCAAAAAGCCTCTCAATTGTTTCGAACTGCTTCTCTGATGATAAAAGTGTCTCTCTCACGTTGATAAGGCTATTGACATAGGTTTTCAGGGACTCAAAATCTTGCTTCAAGCGACAAAACTCTTGTTCATTTTCTGCTGCTCGTTGCCTCTGTCTCGATGTTTCTTGAACCAAATCTTCAACCTCTGTCGCATCTCATTCAAAATACCATTTGTGCCAAGCGCAAACCTTTCCATTTCCTCCAACTTCATAGTCATGCTCTCAATTTGTACTGCCTTCTTATTTATCTCATCTTGACCTAACGTTACCTTCTTTTTCTCAATAGCAGTTTCAGATTCTGCCATAAGAACCCTCTTAACAAGGGTTTCCATAACATCAGTCACCATTTGCACATTCTTCAGCACTTCACCAATATAGGCTCCATCTTGTTCATCAAGGGATCCATGTTGATGGCTAATCCCAATCCATGATTCTTATCTATGTTCTTAGACCAACCAGAAAAAGGTACACCATTTTTGTCAACAAGCCCAACGCCATCCAGCTGTTTAATGCCGCATGACACATGGGCTAAATGAGGAACAGCCATGAGCCTAGCCTTTGATTTCAAGTAAGTCAACAATGTTGCTGTGGTTTTGACTCTCCGCCAAAGAACTTCCAATTCCTTTCTTGCATCTTCCTCGGACCCATGTATACAAGCCTTTACTTAAGTTTTTCTTGCAAATCATCAATTTGGGATTGGCTTCTTTCCATGTCCTCCTTCCACATGGTTTGTGTTTGGCTTAGCTGAAACTTCAAAGCGGACAAGTCAAAGTCTTCCCCAGATGCCATTTGCCTATCAAAATCACACCATACCGAAAGTTAACAAAATAAGGACGTGACAGGGAATAAATGGAAGGGACATGCACATATAAAATATTAAGTTTGAAGATCTAGCAAGTACCTAGTGAGAAGGGTTGAATGTATATGAAGGTTTACGCAGTAGAAGAACCACCATACCTCTTGCAGAAATATGTTACACAGATTTCATGTGGATAGATGGATGGTCTTGTGAGCTTTAGATTCTTTAAATTGGTCATACATCAGAAAACAAGTAGAAAAAACAGCTTGCTAAGCAATAGCGAAATCATGAATTCATAGTTGAAATAGGTGTAAATGATTCTGATTCAGGAATTTGTATCTCAGTCAGAATAATTAAATGGAATTTTAATAAATTGCGGGGACCGAAATTGACTCGGTGAAAAAATTTTGTGGGTGGCAATGGATCACTGTTGCATAATATTGGTTTCTATACATTCAGTTAGTGTCAAAGGGACATATAATTGAATTGATATTACAGAACCATTTATACAGCCAAGGAAAAAGAAAACTTAAACTAGCAATTGGTTTCCAAATCACCAAAACGTGGTGCCATTTCAAAATTTGTTCCATGCTCACATAAATGCAGTAGGGACATGTGCACATTTGCACATGGCTATAACTGAAAACCAACCACATGCATAATGGGGGAAGTTATTCCTCTCTATGATCTAAGTGCCCAACGTGGGCAACAAACTGTTGACCCCTTGTCTAGACGAATGGCCCAAGCAAAAGAGGAGAGAATTTTTGGAGAAGAAAAAAGGAGACAGAGAAAAAGAAGAAGAAGAAGAAGAAGAGCACAAAGCAATTTTCAGCCAATTTCAAGTGTGGGTTTTATTATCCTTCTCTTTTATCCCTTTGTCTATCTCTTCCACCAAATTAAACTTTCAAGCCCATTCAATGCATGTACGTGGGTTTTAAATGAGACTGGAGACATCATCTTCCATCCGGCCTTTTTGGTTCATCAATAATCGTTCAAGTTCGCTGCAAAAGCTGACGTGATTTGGTCCGTAAAATACTTATTCATTACTCCCCATGTGGACATATAATGGACAGTATTTTGCGGGCTAAAGAATCTGTTCATTACGCCCCTTGCGGCCATATAATGGACGGTAAATTGCGGCCTAAAGAACTCGTTCAGTACGCCCCTTGCAGCCATATAATGGACGGGTGTTTGTGGCCCAAAATAAAAACTACGTTGGAGAAATTAGAAGACATCGGCTAGATGCCCTCTATTTGGCCTGTAAAATACTTATTCATTACTCCCCATGTGGACATATAATGGACAGTATTTTGCGGTCTAAAATAAACAAAGGCTCTACCGGACAAATTGGAAGAATTCAGCCCGTTCGTTTGACATGTAAAATACTTGTTCTCCCAATGTGGACATATAATGAACAGTATTTGCAGTTAAAATACCCGTTCGTTATGCCCCTTGTGGCCATATAATGAACGGTGTTTTTGTGGACTAAAAAATTGCCCTCACGGTCTTAATTATGACTCCCCTCGTGGACTCAAAATTTGTCTTCATTACACTTGTTCATTACAACCCATGTGGTTATATAATGAGCGATGTACACCAAAAGAACTCTTCCATTACGCCCCCTGCGGCCATATAATGGAGGATGTGTTTTATGATCTAAAAACGAACCCGTTCATTACGCCCCTTGTGGCCATATAATGGACGGGCTTTCATGGCCTCAAAAATTGCCTCCGTGGCTTTATTATGGCGCTCCTCGTGGCCTCCAAAAAATATTGCCTCTAACAGTTAATTATACATTTCATGTGGTTTAGAAAATCAAGCTACCTACAGCTTTAAAAATCTCAGCCACAAAATGGCTTTAACCCAGCCAGTAATGGACCTCTCGGGGTTTGAAATTCCATGCATAAAAGACCTGATGGTCAGCCTCACATTTTATAGTGAATCAAAATGAAGTCTCCATTGACTTTGAAAATTACCCCGTGAATTGCCTCCTAAAGTTAATTATGAATACAACACTCTAAAGTGGTTTGAATTCAGGGTTACCAAAAAAAAAATTAAACACTATTATCTAGCGGCTTTAAGTTGCTGTTTAATTCGGCGACTTGATATGTACAAAGGGGCTTCTTAAAACTCAACATCTGGATCCTCCCAAATTTAGTTTCATTATGTTTGAAACTAGCATGCCCACTGATCTGGATAATAGATAAGGCCTCTTACAACTCTTGATAAAAAATGAGCTATGTAAAGGCTCTGTCTTACATGAGTTTCAATGTTAAAATAAAACCAATGTATTCTTTGGCCAGATGCCTCAAATCATTTGAGTTTTTTGTTCGGAACTACGATAGACTTGATTCCAAGTTAAACTCGGGTACGTAGGCAACCCATTCAAATGGGCACAGTCACAAATATGGTGAACCCAAAAGTTCACTAAAAATCAACAAATCAAAATCATTCAGGATTGGCATATGAATGATAAGGGAGTGGGTGCCAACTGCCAACCTAGTTGGGATGTGCTCTTCTTATAGTGATGCCGCAATTCCTAATTTTATAAATGAATCTCGAAGGTTCACCAAATTTACAAATGAGCCGCAAAGGCTCGCTAAAAAAAGTAAACACTCAAGACATGAACTACGTTTGGCTTGATCCCAAATCATGGATACGTAGGCAGCCTAGATTCAACATCTAGGTTCAGCCCCTAAAATAAATAAAAATCATTTCCCCTCTCCTTCTTACGAAAAGGGAATAGTGATAAAATAGTAGTTGGAATCAAAGGATTTTCTTTTGATAAAAGCTACAAATAAAAGATATTTTAAGTCTTGAATGGGTCCGAACCTTTTAATAAAACCCGTTTGAATTATTTTCATGTGAGTGAGATTTTGTTAAGCAAATTAGTTAAATTTTTGCCTAACAGAATTTTTGTGGAAAGGTTAAAATCCAAGTTTAAAGATAACTTTTCTGCTGCATCTGTTGCAGGTGCAATATGCCTCTAATTATATCTTTTATCGGTTCCAACACATAAAGTACATCTTCACCGTTTCACACAACAGATGCAGCAGAAAAGTTATCTTTCAACTTGGATTTTAACCTTTCCACAAACTCCCCTTATTGTATATTCTTTCCTTTCCTGTATAATACATTATATGAAGTTAATATGTTCTTTTCTTTTCGTAATTAGAATAATCACATACTTATGAGGCGATGATATTTGAATTGAGGAGCAATGTAAACTTCATTACAATTTTACAGACCAATTTTCTATCTACATCATTTAGTCATAACTAGTTTAAACCCATGTTACGTGGACCCTTTGGAATGTGTAAAGTACATGTGCCGGATACTCAACACTTGGATAAAGGTGTGGGATCCTCATCCAACATGTTTTGTTGGACATTCACCTAGCAAGAACTTATTGAAATACAAAGTTACTATGAGCTATGCACAAAACTCCTATATTATGCATGAATTGGCCAAAGGCAACTTGTAAACATCATTTATCTTAAAAAGTAAAAGAAATATGTGAGATGAATATTTTGGCGTGTCCCCGTGTCCTAGAGATCTAAGTTGGATGAATCCAACACTTGGATACGTCCCTACACCCGACACTCATACCCAACTCCGTGCAACTTAGGTTTAAACACTCGTAAATGTTGAACTATACAAAATTTGGGGGAAGCTTCAACCTTGCAGAAAACCAATAGTCACCTAATAAAACATTGTGAAGTACCAAAAAAGAAAGAATAAAAAAAGTTAAGATAAAGAACACCACTGTGAAAAAGGTCATCAGTCATCACTAATATATCCTAAAGCTTGTTTCGGCAGAACCATATATCCTAAAGCCATTTGTTCCAGCGGAAAACATTTTTAAGAAAACATCTTTTTTGTATTTTCTGGTATATGGTGCAATTGAAAATGAAATTCAAGGGAAAATGTTTATTGTGGCCAACTGAATAAGAGTTGATTTTGGCAGGAAAGGCTTTGCTCCTAAAGTTTCAAAATCAACACTCCACCACAAACACCAAGCCCCAATCGTTCTTGTGAAAGCATATTCCACACAGAACGCTTTCCCAACAACAAAGATGAATTTTGATAGTTTTTAACTTTTAAGGATGAATTTGAATGACGTTATACGCCCACGCACACCCATTACGGACTTAGATTTCTACAATCCAACGGCACACCAAGAACACTATATCAAATCAGTTCAACAACATCTTCGGATAGGCACAAAATGATACAAGCTGCTACAAATATGTATTATGAATATACATATTCAGATGAGAAACAGTCAAACAGACCTTTTTCTCTGGGGAGAGGGGCTTCGGCTATGAGAACGCTGAGTCGCTGGACGACCTCGGCTTTGTTTCGCCATAGCTCGTTCACACCACAGTGCCTCACAGTGACCACACTCTACTCTCTAGCTTTTTATCAAACTAACGATGTTTTTAAAATCAAGGATGTTTTCAAACTATTTGAACGAAGGGCTTGCTTGTAGCCTAGCGGTTGTATGTGGTTTTTTCACGAGTGAGATCAAGATTTGAGTCCTAACGTTTGGGGTTTTAGGGTTATGAATAGCTTTAGATCTTTCTGGACTAACTCATAGACGCTAGATTCTTCTGGAATAACTCACAAACTCCCACGTTAATCCATATATACCGAATGGCAAAAAAGAAAAAAAAACTATTTATAAAAATATCGTTGTACTTCTCATTCTCAAAACCAGAGAATTTTGTGTTTCTTTGGCAAAAATGTTTAAACTAGTTTTTTAGTTTATTTGTTTTGTCTTTATTAAAAAAATTACATTTGTTAGTTTTGCGTTAAGTTTTCGTGGTTTATTGCTTTGTCTCGACGAGACGAATCCAAAAAGTATAAGATTATGGTCGAATTTTTTTTTTTTAATAAAGCCAAAATTAATCCAATAAACTGGTTTTATTTTCGACTTTGTTCAAAAAAAAAATTAGTTTGACCATAATTTTATACTTTTTGGATTCGTCTCATTGAGACAAATCAATAAACCATGAAAACTTGATGCAAAACTAACAAATGTAAATAAATAAATAATTGAATAAAGACAAAACGAATAAACCACCAAAAAATCAATTTTTTGCCAAAGTAGACTTCTCATCCCAACCTGAGAAGTTTCTTGGAATTTCATCCGATGTGTCGCCGTCCAACATGGATATTTGACCAGCGTGTCCATACATAATTCTCATATTGGACATGAGAAGTCGTTTGAACATTTCATATTGGACTTCTTCTTTTTTAACTGCATCTTATATTGGACTTGAGAAGCCCTTTTAACTTCTCATTTACTAGCTGCGATCATCTCAATTTTTTTCATGGTCAGTTCTCCACCAACCTATGGCACAATCATCCAAAGAGCCTCCTCAACGCCGGCGATTTCTGCTCTGGTCAGATCTCCGTTCTTGGTTTTTTTCTCTATTAGGACATGCGGTTTTTCAAAAATCTTGATTTTCTCAATGTGGGTTAGGGCGGGGCCGGCAATCCCTTCTTTGACACTAGAAAGGAGAACGATGGGAGAAAATCAAACTTCAATTCAATAAATTATTGTACTTATAAACCACAATAAGTAATGAAATTCCACTTTTTCTCTAACATAGACGGATGTGTATCGCAAGTTAGGATTCAAAGGGTATTCAAATTTATCATTAAGCGTCCAATGACAACCCGTTGCTTGAAACATTTCGCGGACTGTGTATTTCATGGTAACCTATCTCTTCGAACAAAAGTAATATGAAGTAATACTGGTACTCTTGTGTCTCCTCTTTATGCACGCATACAGAAAGTGTAGAAATCATGCTTTGCTTTGACTGAATTCCTGACATGTAAGAAAACAATTCGTTACAGATATATGAAAGTTGGCAGTTTACAAGCAAAAGTAACTTATCAACTTTCATATATCTGTAAACACCTGTAAACAAGTGTAGAAAACATTGAAATCATAACACAACACAACACATCAACGACAAAAACAATCAGCAAACATAGAAACATTTTGTGCAACAATTACGAATTGAAGGCCTAAAAAGTCAACCAAACCTAATTAATAAGTTGGTGAGACCAATGTTTTCAAATCGGGATACATAGCATGTATCGTTTTTTTCATTGTATAAATCCTGTAAGGATATATATCGCGTAGCTTAAGATATATTTGATGGAAGAGTAAGAGTTTTCTCCGTCACAAAAATTTCGTCCGGTCTAGATCCAAAGATAGTTTCATATAAGATAAATTTTGAGATAGATTCTAGAATTACAACTGTGACTAATTCTCACATAAAAATCTAGATATTTCACAAGGATATTGTAGAATTTCTAGAAGATAGATATTATTGACGTTCTAGAAACTAGATATTTATATCTACTTCCATAATATCTTTCATCTTTAAACTTTGTCAATTGGGCTTATGTGGACTTTATTTTCTTGTTACAAAATACTAAATTTAGTTTATGCTTTAACAACAATAATCATAATTAACATACAATTAAAAAGTAGCTCTTAGTCGAATTGTAGTTGACGAGCACTTACTTCTTTTCATCGACGCTGCAGGGTTTAACCTACAGGATGTTAGCATCTAGCTGGGGTCGAGAGTTCACGGTTGGCCATTTATGGGGGGGTGGGCTATAACTAGCCGGAGGAGTGCGATAGGTTACTTGGGACAAAGCCCACTAGTAGAGCTTCAGGGCTTTTGTTTTCGTGCTTTTAGAGCCAAGATGAGAAATAAGCGGTCCAAGAAGAATAGAGTAACGGTCCAGCCCTTCAACAAAGGAACAATTAGTAACGATTATACATAATACACTAGCAAGCCGTAACTCTTGAGAAAGAGAAGGGAAAGAGGGAAAAGAAAATATGTAATTCCTCCCCTACGGGAAGAAGCATGTAATCCACATTTTAAATGGTAATTAAATATGCAATCTACACTTGAGTGTTTATTTTGACTTGAGGCAAAATGAAATAATGAGGTTTGTTTTAAAAAAATATTTGGTCTGGTGTTTCTAGTTTCTTTTCTAAAAACTTAACATTTATTTTGTTATCCAAAAGATTTGTTTTTAAAAAACAAAAAAACAAAATGGGATAAGGAAAATGTGTTTTTTCAAGCAATAAGGATTTTTTTTGGGGGATGAAAGCATGTTTGGAAACACTCTCTTATACCTAATACTGACCTTAATTTTTCAACTAGCATGCTGTGAGCAATAGCATGCCACACTTGCCTCCAAATAAAACCCATTGAGACGGAAAATTAACAATGACTAGCGACGCAATTGTTCCACAACAATCCGGCCGATTTACGCATTTCATTACATAGGATTATAAGTATGAGAAAAAAGAGGGATGGACGTCGCTGCATGAACCAATCACTTGGTCATCACGGGACGGCGCCGTACATTTTGCAGTGATATGCAGTACAATACTCTGGCAAGTAGAAAATTGAAGATACAGAACTAAGGGATTTTAAGCGCTTGACACAACTTCGAGTGATTGTTGAGAATCTTACAATGGCATATTCTGGGTCTTTTTCCGAAGTACGAAAGGGTAATGTGACAACGTAAAGAGAAACACAAGGTGGTTAACCGCTGGTTGAAGTTTGCAGCAATGATACCGCAACTACTCACCAAAATTATACAAGACACCGATCTGTGAAAAAAATACAACTCTTAATTCCAGCAAACTGAACGTTGTTGCAGAAGCATCTTCTTGATATTAGCTTCCACAGATTCCTCCCACGGGCACACATCTTAAAAAGATGCCCCAGCATATTCTCAAGCTCAATGTTATTCACTGATACAGACAGGAGGCCTGGAAGGTGGGCCGAGTGGATCAAATATTAGGCGAAATGATATCAAAACAATGCCGAAACTAAATATTTGAAGCACTCAAGGCCATCATCTTGCACTGTTCATTCATGGCCAAGAGCTGGGCCTCTTTTTTGTCAAGTAGAGCCGTCAACCTCACGTTCTCTTCCATAAGTTTGTGGACTTCAGTTTCTTTCTGCATTTTCTCACTCTCCAGCTGTGTTGTCTTTGCAACTAACCTGCTTCCAAGAAAAAGCAATATATCATATAGGATATGGAGATGGTATGTCTGACATCAATACCACCGCCACAATGGCAGATCATACGTCAGTCATCAACTCTCGACGAATATGATTAAGTTTTACATGATTTGAAGAATATGATAAAGTTGATTTGCTGAATAAAGTTGAGATTAGTATTAGATAAGACAAGAAGAAGATAGCTTTAGAAGATAGAGTTAGGAGAAAGAAATTATCACCCCTTCACCTCAACATAGGTCCATGTAGTATTTTGTAATCCCAATTGGATAACAAAACAAGGGAAAAATGTGCAACTCCAAGTGTTTACCATATTTATTTCATATGCAACCTGCCAACACTCGTTGGAAGTTCACGCTAACTTACCAGCCATAAAGCTAAGTGAAACTAGGACCAAACGGTCAGCTGCGGACCAAGAGGGCCAAGAGAAAGACCATGGAAATTAACAAAACAATCACTAGTCTTAGTACTATAGGCTCAATATGAAATAACATGGAAATTTTTTAGTACCTAATAAGCAACTAACATTATGCAGACTTATGTGACAAATACATAGATGGTAGCAGTGAGCAGACAATAGAGCAAAGAAAAGCAGGAAGTACGGGACAGATTATTAGCATATGCAGAAGGCCTCATCATAACCCAAACAAACAATCTAGAATGAAATCATAACGATCAGACCTAGAAATTCTCATTCGTGAAAAGGGCACAGCTAGCATACTAACCGCTCAAAAAGCCTCTCAATTGTTTGGAACTGCTTCTCTGATGATAAAAGTGTCTCTCTCACATTGATAAGGCTATTGACATAAGTTTTCAAGGACTCAAAATCTTGCTTCACACGACAAAGCTCTTGTTCATTTTCTGCTGCTCGTTGCCTCTGTCTCGATGTTTCTTGAACCAAATCTTCAACCCTCTGTCGCATCTCATTCAAAATACCATTTGTGCCAAGCGCAAACCTTTCCATTTCCTCCAACTTCATAGTCATGCTCTCAATTTGGACTGCCTTCTTATTTATCTCATCCTGACCTAATGTTACCTTCTTTTTCTCAATAGCAGTTTCAGATTCTGCCATAAGAACCCTCTTCACAAGGGTTTCCATTACATCAGTCACCATTTGCACATTCTTCAGCACTTCACCAATATAGGCTCCATCTTGTTCATCAAGGGATCCATGTTGATGGCTAATCCCAATCCATGATTCTTCGTCTGGATTGTCAAAGGAAGAAATATCCATGTTCTTAGACCAACCAGAAAAAGGTACACCATTTTTGTCAACAAGCCCAACGCCATCCAGCTGTTTAATGCCACATGACGCATGGGCTAAATGAGGAACAGCCATGAGCCTAGCCTTTGATTTCAAGTAAGTCAACAATGTTGCTGTGGTTTTGACTCTCCGCCAAAGAACTTCCAACTCCTTTCTTGCATCTTCCTCCGACCCATGTACACAAGCCTTTACTTCATTAAGTTTTTCTTGCAAATCATCAATTTGGGATTGGCTTCTTTCCATGTCCTCTTTCCACATGGTTTGTGTTTGGCTTAGCTGAAACTTCAAAGCGGACAAGTCAAAATCTTCCCCAGATGCCATTGCCTATCAAAATCACACCATACCAAAGGTTAACAAAATAAGGGAGTGACAGGGATTAAATGGAAGGGACATGCACATATAAAATATTAAGTTTGAAGATCTAGCAAGTACCTAGTGAGAAGAGTTGAATGAAGGTTTACGCAGTAGAAGAACCACCGTACCTCTTGCAGCAATATGTCACACAGATTTCATGTGGATAGATGGATTGTATTTACTCTTGCGAGCTTTAGATTCTCTAAATTGGTAATACATCGGAAAACAAGTAGAAAATACAGCTTGCTAAACAACAGCAAAATCATGAATTCATGGTTGAAATGGATGTAAATGATTCTGATTCAGGAATTTGTATCTCAGAATAATTAAACCTCTGGCTACTGTTTGTCATCTTGCCCATATATCTACAAACATTGTGGAACCTTGTCAAAGACCTAGGCAAAAACACACAGAGGAACTTAGGTGTGCTACAACTGAAAAAATATATTGCATACGGAAAGATAATATTTGCGAAACAAGGTTAATTGCTGCAGAAGCATAAGAGGCACATCCTAGAAAAACTATAGCATGCCACCTCGCAGAAACTATAGACACTCAAAGTATGGTTTATAGTATTTCAAAAGAAGTTTAGACAACTTGACTTCAGGCCCACAGGCATAGTGGAAAGGTGCCCAGATGTGCTTAGTTTATAGCCCAGCAGAAGAGTTTCCAACAAATAAGTTCTCCCCAAGTGCAGTTTATCTCATCACTAATTCCTTTACTAATGTGATGGTGGTACACCCGTACCCTACCTTTATTTTGAAGACAAACCACTCTCTCAAGCCATCAGCCACCGCCATTTCAGCTTCAATTGGCTACCATCCTTCAGCAACCTAAGCTCCGGCCAGAGAGCAGCACTAGGCAACCTTTGTACCTTCTGCCATGTCATCCACCAGGTAGCCAGCTAATAACTTTTCCCCTTTAAAAATTGATAACTTTGATATTTGATTAAGTACTCGTTTACTCTCACAAGTCATAAGGGTGAGAGTCTAAGAAGAGCGTATATGGGTAGCATGGACATGTCTAACACGGCCTCATGAATCCAAGTCCACAAAGCCAGGGAATCAACAACAACAACAACAATAACAGAACCCATCTAGTGCCCAGTCATTGGGGGTATGGGCGGGGATGATTGGAGACAGACCTAACCTTTGGCAATATGCACAAAGTGGTTTCTCTCAGAGTACCACTCAAACAGTGGCCCCCCTAAACCTCCAAGAACCGAGGAGCCACAGGGACGTTTTGCTCTGCAATGTCATCTTTTTTTAATTATACCTTTTCCAGTTGGATATAGTAGGAACACACTGAGGACATGTTAGGAGGTAATAATGAGATTTTAAAGTTTGGGCAGGGTTGATCCTGTTGTGGATGTTTAGTTCTAGAATACTTATTTAGTGACTTTGTTGTTTTCAAATCATTACCTTTCCACAATATTCCTGGTTTATATCACTACTTTGATTGAAAGACTTTTTCGTGTGTAAATGTAATAGGATTAACCTAAAATCTATGAACAAATATAATCAACAAGTTCCCAGCAATTTTGTGTCCTAACTAAGGGGTCATGCCTTCAATGCACACAAATATCAAATCAAAAGATGTTACTTAATTTCCAACATAACCAGTTCATCCCACTCCTAAAAAGGTATCCATTACCAATTGAAAGAGAGAGTTTTGGATAACTAATAGGACTATAGGAGTAAGTTTTATGCTTTGACTTTCAAAGTGGACATTAAGGGGTAGTTAGGAGTACAGTGGAGTTTCTCAAAAGCTAAAAGTGCTAACACAGATTTCGAGACATGTCATTCTACTCACCTACATCAACTATTTTTAGCACTTTTAGGCCCGTCTAGCACTTTTCGGGAAAAGTTTTGTTGCCCTACATTCTGGGACATCCCAAATCATGCATTTTAGGACATCCCAATTTTTTTTGAAAGATGGACACCCAAAGGCCAAAAGGGCAAAGAGGGTGTATTCAATAGATACTCAGAACAACAGCTCAGAACGAAAAATCATTGCAATAGCAACATTTACTCACTCTTCCCATAATATTTTACAACTCAAAACAAACTCCACTACATGAACTCTCAAAACCCAAGTGAACTCATCTACTATGAACTGTCTACTACTGATAAACCCTACGTTGGGCAGATCGTATGAAGTAGTCAACAGTTCAGTAATCCAAACGCAGAAAAATACGTTCTTCATCTCGAATTCTTAATCAAACCCTAGTTGGTGAATACACAAGTACAAAAATTAAACTTAAGAAAGATTAACAAATTAAGTTTCCAGTGATATGCTACATGTAGAACAAATGCGAGCAAAGAAACAACCACTAGATGAATGCAATTGGTAATCGAGAGAGGGGTCACCTTCTGATTTGCAGCAGATAATTTGGGAGCTTCTGACGAGCTTTGACTTGGAGAGAGAGAGAGAGAGATTGGTAAAGGGTTGGAATGTTAAATGATTATGTCAATATAGTAAGTAGTAGTATATAATAAGAGACGTTTTATTAAAGCTTCCACTTTTGCACCCTAATCACAATAATAAAATGCAAATATACTTTCAAATTTGTTTTCATTAAATTTTTTAGCACTATCATCATAATAATAATACAAATTTCAAACTGTGATTTTAAAAAAACTAAAATTAATTTAACGCAGTTTTATAAATACACATAATTAAAAATAAAACTTAACTTGTTTTTATAAGAAAGTGAAATGAAATATATATTTCCCATATCATAACTTGTTTGGGAGTAATACTCTGCTTTTTGTATGAATAATTGCATACTAAAATGAGGAAAAACAAACTCCAAATATCTAAAGAAATATCTTTTGATGTTTCTAAATATAGTGAATGCCTAGATTTTGGGCTTATTTACCAATAAAAATATCTTATTTTTCTGTGAATTTTGGGAAGTATTAGTCGCGTGAACAACTCTATAAATAGTCCCTAGCCCAAAAATTGACCTCGAGGGCAAGTTTATAATAAATAAATAAAAGGTACTTATAAAATTGAAGAACTTGAGTCATTAGGATTTGTGGTAAAAAAAAAAAAGAACATTAGTTCAAAATAATGGACTACTAAAATTTACAAAAACATGCAAATGCCAATTATCCCTCAAGTTCTACCATGTGGAAGTTACATATTGGTACTGGCAACCTCAAAAAATCATTCGGTTGGCCAATAAAAAAAACTTTTTTCAAGATTTGTATTATTTGAAGAACCCATATACTACTAAGAAAGTAAAAAATTGAAATTAGTTTTGCTAAAAAATAAATATCATATACAACGCTTGTGCATTTATGTTTTTCAGAAGCCGCTTCTAAAAATGTAGTGTAAATATATTTTTTTAAATAGAAAAATCAAGCACATAGATTCATATAAATATATTCCTAGTAAATTGGGTTTTACAAGCTTAAGATTACCTAGAGTCTTATTAGACACAAATTCTTGTGAAAATTAACAGAGTGACCTTGTCGAATGTGGTCAAATTGAAACCAAAATAACTTCCAAAGCTTTCTCTCTCCTATTTTTATTAATCTATTCCAAAGTTTTTTTTTCAATTTGTGAACTTATTTATGCTGACAAGTTCAAACAAAATCAAAGAAACTAGAACAAATATATTACACACAAAAATACGACATATATTGAATGAGTAGATAATTTACTTTTGTTCTCCCATCATTATCAAATCAACTTAGAAAATGTTGACACCCCATATTTTTATCTGTATCTTCTGAGCTTAGTCTCGGATTTTATTTCGAATGATAATTATGTTAATGAAGCTCAAATAAGTTATTTTAAGTGATTATTTCTTTGAGGATTTGAATAATTCTCTTGTTATCACCTTCCAACCATTTGAACATTCACCGAGAGGTTTACGGTTTACCATTGCAAATTTAATGGAATCGATGGCCTCTAAGATTTTTTTTATAACATTAGTCTTGAAAATACTTACAAGAAAAAACAGATGTTTTGGGCTATTTAAAAGATTTTCAAATGTGGTTTTGGATTTGCTTCAATTGTTTTGGACTTGAAATGGAGAAGACCCAATCAAGCCCTAAAAACCCCATTTTGAAAACCAACACAAATTCAACATAGCGGCCACAAGTCACAAGTCTCGATTTTGCGGCTACAAGGCACAATTTTGTGGTCACGGGCATAACTTCGCGGCCACAAATCATTCTTTGCGCCTACAGGGCAACTTTGTGGTTACAGGGCACAAATTTCGCTGCCACAAGTAATGATTCTGCGGCCACAAGTCACGACTACGCAGTCGGCAGTTATAAGGCACCACTTCACATCTTTACGGCTGCAAGGCACAACTATGCGGTACAAGGCACAACTTCCCAGAGACAAGTCACTATTTTGCAGTCCAAAGTCACGACTTCGCGGCTATGAGGCACTATTAATAGTGGCTTCGCTGCATCTAGGGCCGGCCCAAGCCCAAGGCCCATGAGGCTTGGGCCTAGGGCACTCCCCAAAAGACCCAAATTAGGGGCACTCCCAAAAATTTTGGTACTAAGTTTGAGTAGGAGTCTTTTTATAGAGCCAAGAAGCCCAAGGTTAATTAAACTCTTGAACTCTTCTCACACAATCTGGCTTTTAAAGGTAGGCTTCTTTATTTATATGGGATTCCCTAGTGGTGAGTCTCACAAGTATTCGATGTGGGACTACCAAAGGAAGCAAACACAAAGCAAAACCAATACTCCCTCCCTACTCTTAAGTGTTGTTCGGCTTGTCCCACATTGAGAGATGAAGTCCAAAATGCAGCATTCCACCCCTATTTAATGTGTCAGCTCTTCTACCTTCAGTGACTACCCAACCCAACGTGTGAACTATTGCCACATTGCACTACATGCGTTTATGAGCTATTCTAGTGATTCACGCTTGGCTTGTTTATGAAACGAGATAAAATATGTGGCTCGAGCTCGGTTGTTTATTTTTGTGAGGGCATTTAATTTACCACTAAAGTTGTAAACTTAGTGCAAAATATGTTCCTAAAAATGAATTTAATTAACTTACCACTAAAGTTGTAAACTTGTAGTGTGAAAAAAGTTCCTAAAAATGAATTTGAAGGGCTAACAAAAACATAGTGAAATTCTGTGTTTTGATAAATAAATTATTTAACTATTGTTGTTTAGTTGCAAAAATGTGTAGTGCACTATGTGACGATTAGGCCTAGGACATCCAAATGTCGTGGCCCGGCCTTGCATCTGCCACTGGATCTGCCTTGGTAACCTCCCCCTCCCCCCTCTATGTATATATATAGAGAATCTCATATATGTCCATATATATGTGCATACTCATGCATATCCATAAAATATACATGTACACTTTTTTTTTTTTTTCTTATTCTGATAAGACAATTATCTACATCTATTCGAGAGCAATTTTGTTCACCCTCCCTAGAAGAGGGTGAACAAAACTCTCTCTCCTATTGGTTGAATTGGTGTTGGTCACACCTCAAAGTGATGTCATGCTTACCAAAAAGTGTATTGCAGACATCACTTTGTAATAAACATGACATCACTTTGGGATGGGACCCACATATTTCAACCAATTAAATAGAGGGTTTTGTTCACCTCTTTTAAAGAGGATGAACAAAATTACACTCCATTTATTCTATCCCTCCATGCACTCTCAACTTTATAGATGGAAGATGCTCCAAGGGTACGAGCTCAACCATTGAGCTATCCCTCCCATCTGATATACATGTACTTGAGACAATGCCACAGTGGACTTGACAGTTAGCCCGATGCCCTGATCCTAGACTTGGCGCCAAGCTATAAAATACGAGCATAGTTGTTAAAAATCTACGATACATGATATGTATCTCACTATGTATTCTTTTTTGTATAGAAATTCTATGATACGCTTGCATATCCTACGATTTATATGCGTATCCTTACATTGTACATATCCAACGATTACTTACTGGGAAAAAGTTGGAAAGTCTTTCTTCACATAAAAAATTTAAAAAAACAAAACAAGAGAAACAATTTAAGGCCTATTTTGGACTAACTAGTAAAGCAAGCTTTTTGCTTTTTGGGACTTCAAAAAGTCAAGTGTTTTGGCTTAAAAAGCCACTTATTTATTTAATTTTTGGCCCAACATTGCAAGGCATTTATACTACATTTTGCCTTTGATTTTGGCAATAAGCAAAAAGAAGCAAAAACAATAGACTTTTTGCTTTTGGCTTTTTACTTGAAAAAAGCAAAAAACAAAAAGCTTGTTTTACTACTTAGGCCAAAATAGGCCTAACTTTTGTCAACATCTTAAAAACAAAAAGCTAAGAAAAATGAAAGGCCTTTGTTTTTTTTTTTTGTGCTAGAAGACATGATGTTAGTATATTAGTTGAATTAGATTACTAAGAAAAATCTCGATGATATTCTATCAGTTCGAACCCAAAACCTCACAGTCCTAAGTTGTTCCAACATCAGGAAGTTAGAAAAGATAATTCACCTTGTTTGGAACGTGTTTCTAAAACATGTTTGGAAAACTTTTGAAAAAAATGGTGGGACTTACTTTTTCCATCTCTAACTTTTCAATCATTACTCTCATTTCTCTCTCTACCTTTTTCTAAATTTTTCAAAAACACTTCTCAAAAACACGAACCAATCGGGGTCAATGTCTTGGGCTATAACTTTTGAGCCAAGTGGCTAAGAAAAGAGTTAACATGTCAAATATAGCGGGTTGTGAGGCAAGTCTCGTGAGATGAGTTGCTTGGGTGGGCCCGACAAGGAAGGAATTTGAGGTGCTTGTTGTGCTTGGACAGATCCTACATGAGACGATCTTGAGGAGTTTGATGTGCTTAAGTGACTATTTGTCTCAAATCACTTGGTCGGCACAACAAAGACGTTGCAATTGTAAGCGGAGGAGATGACATCTCAACTCGGGAAGTTAGACGAGGTAATGCTCGCCAATCATTATTAAGTTGAGTTATAACTTTTGAACCACATGATTAGAGCGAATCGTTATGTAAGCCAACCTTGGTACACTACCAACTGAATTAGAAGCCCGGTACAAGATATTCTATTGCTTATGTGGGAAGGAAACCACTGTCATTTCCACTAGGTGGATTCCTCGACCTAGACTACCAAATCTACCCCTACTACCACTACCTATTTACCAAACTTCAGACTCACGAAACTACCCTCCCGCAACTTCCTCCGCATCAGAATCGAAAAGCACAAAACCACACAAAATTTCCTTTCCCTTTTCATCTTCTCTTCACCGATTCCCCGAGTCAGACTCGTCGCAGTACCCAGTCGCAGCCATGAACAACGAGTTTCGAGCTCGAACCGACGACCCGTTCCTGCTCAATTACGACCCGACAGAGCTCCGAATCGCTTCGGAGTTTCTCTCCAATTGGCTTCCTTTTCTCTCCAGAGATCTCTGCTCCCACTGCACTCTCACCCTTTCGGATCGCGTGAAATCCCTTGATCCAGGTAACCAAAACCCTTGTATAATATATGTAAGTATACACATATGCGTGTATTTGTACAAAATATAGGTCAATTCGCTCCCGTTTCTATCTTTTTGATGCGTTCAATTCGTCAATTTTCGTTTTTTCTGCAAATTTTCGTTAAACCCTTGAATTTTCGCATAGATGTTTTTCAAGTGGGTTAAATGTTGTCCCCCCCCAAAAAAAAGGTGGGACTAGTGAAGAACTTAATAAGTTCTGCAAATTAAAATGGTTTTTTTTTTTGCTCAATGATATCATTCATCTGTTAGAAAGTCATCTCACATTTTAATGACGAAAAAGTTTTTCTAGATTTCTTACCAAAATTGCAGATATATATAGTACTTTTCTGTGTGTATAGGTACAGAATATATGTTAATTGATGCCAGTGTTCTCGAAAGTTCCAATCTTTTTCTCTCCGTTTGATACCCTTGTTATATTGAATTCACAGTTTTTCGTAGAACCCTTGAATATTTATTTTTCATGTATTTTTTCAAGTGGGTTCAGTGAAAAACTTGAAAAGTATAGAAATTAGAAATGGAATTTTTCTTCTTCTTTCCAATATCTGTCATCTATTATACGAGTTTTAACCAGAACAATTTGGACTTAAAAAAAAAACGAAAGAGAAGACTTTTCATGTCTTAAATGCCGTAAAACTTTTATCTTTTTGTGGTAATTAACTAGGAGTTTTAATTAGAGAGAACCAAACTTTTACCTTTTTGTTTGTTCTTGTAAATGTTTAGACTGCTTGTCTATTGATTCTTTACGGGAAAATTTTAGACTGCCTGTTCTTGTAAATGTTTAGAGTCCTTAGACTGTTTATCTATTTTTTCTTGATTTAATCTGACGGATTTCCCTCTTGTTTGTTCTTGTAAATATTTAGAGTGTTTATCTATTGTTTTTTTTTGCCATATAACTTTGCTAGAGTGTTTACAATAATTGCAGATATAAGAACGTCTGCACGGAGAGCAAAGGGATAGCCAAGTGGTAAGGCTTCCCTTTATAAGGGATTGGACCTGGGTTTGAATCTCATTATGGGGTTTCATTTCCCGCTTCTTAGGTTAGGTTAGATGAGGTGTCTTTTGCTTGAACTATAAAAAAAAAAAAAAAAGAACGTCTGCACTTGTTTCTTCTATTAAACTCGTTTCGTATTTATTACGTCATCAACACAATAGAAACATTCTCTGACTGTGTACGTGACTGAAGTACTGAACAAGTGCAGTATTTCTTTACTGATCTTCACTTTCGTGGCCCAATTCCTTTTTAAAATCTTGTTTCGGTGCTATGCTAAACAATTTTGCAGTGGTCAGTGATAGTTTTTTCAGTTCTTTATAGATCGAACCGTATAAGATTATGTTTTATACTTTTACTTTTACTCGAAGGTACTCGAAAAATTGGTGGTTCAATTGGAACAAGAAGCTTGATTGTGGGCTGCCCTTGTGTATAGATTTATGCATGTCTGAGCAGATACTATATGTTAATTGATGACATTGTGCAGCATATCCTCTCTCTTTGTTTCTCTTGTTCTTTTTTCTTCTTTTTTGTGGCACTCTACCAGCGAACATATTTGCCTTTGTTTTGTGAGGTTTGTTTTTCGGTTGTTGAAATTATTTTATTTGGGTATTTGTAGAAATCGGTGGAGATGAGGAACCAAAAAAACAAGAAGAGAATTTGACAGTTCTGACTCCAGATGAGGAACTAATAAAACAAGAAGAGAATTTGGCAGTTCTGACTCCAGATAATGTGGAGGCAAAACATGATCATGTGAACGAAGACGATTACGAGACGAATTCTCTGGGTAGTTGGAAGGATGCTGCTGAGATTAATGATACAGCGGATACAAGTTCCTTTGGGAGTTGGAAAGATGGGGTAAATGGTTGTTCGGGACCCATTTCAGAGGGCTCAACAAGCGAAAAGGTTGGCTCACCAGTGGTTCCCGCGGCAAGCCCAAGGGTGCGGATGTCTTGGGCTGATATGGCACAGGAAGATGAACTTGAGGAGGAGGAAGAGAATGAAATAAGTGGGGTATCTATTGATGGCGATTCTCAATCAGGAGAGGGGATGGGGAAAGCGAAAGTTCAGCAGAAGCCGAAGTTGTCTAGGGATCAGAGGGAGTATTTCCGCTTCCGTAATGTGCAGAGGAAGAAGGATTTTATTTCCTTGGAGAGAGTTAAGGGAAAGTTTGTTAACATTCTTGATGGGTTGGAGCTTCACACTGGTGTGTTCAGTGCTGTAGAGCAGAAGAGGATTGTTGACTTTGTTTATGAGCTACAGGAGAGAGGAAAGAAAGGTGAATTGAAAGGTCAGTCAAGTTCTCTCATCCTTAGTCTATTGGACTCAGATGAATCCTGGTCAAAATTTTTGCAGTTTCATCTATTGTGCTGTTAACTTTTGCTAGTTCAGTGTTTGATGTCGGTTCGGTTAGGAATGAGCAAAGTTACTGTGTGAGGTAAGTGGCCCATTTGTTGTAATTCACTAGTCGTTCCTCCACCACAAAGTAATTAGGAGCCACGTACCACATATACTGCATTAATTAGATCATATGCATACAGGCTGGTCCAAAGAATTTTTCTCTCCTGTCTATAACTGCCACATACATTAGAGCTATATGTTACCTGAAATGCTGTTCATTCCATACGCAGAACAAGAACAGGAAGGGGGTTCGCTGCAACTCCTAAATTCTGGAAGGATAGGGGTGGGCTTCTGCAGCTTATAATCCAAGAATGTTATATTTCAACAGAGAAGTATTCAATGAATAGAATTGTTCGTCTAATTCTTCACGTGAAACGCATTTCTGGAAGCATTATGAGTCTATGACCAACTTTTCTTGTATTGTCTTGCTATAGCTTTCAATCTCTCTAGTCTTTATAGGAAATTTTTTGGGCGCTTTAGATTGCTAAACACTGTTTTGAAACACAGGTGTACCACATTTTTTTGAACGTGCATTCCAAAAAGTATTTCGGTAGCCTACTAGCATTTTTTGGTCATGAGAATCACGAGAACAACAGGAACAGCTACAATGAGTGGTCTATCTGAGTTGTCCATGTTCCATACTGATTGTAGGTTCGATATACTCTGTGGCTTACCATATCCTACCATTGCCTTATGGGTTACACAATCATGATCTTTGTGCTGTTGGTTTTATGTGCCTATGTTGACAATGACATGCAGGACGTCCTTATTTTCATTTTTATTGTACTTCTCCCAAGCTTTCCAGGCCATGTTTGCCTTTAATAAGCGTTTGGGACCGGGAAGACTGCTTCACAAAATTAACATTTTTAGTGAGAATGAGTTCCTCAATCATTAACATTCCTACTCTGTTTTATAAGACTTCTCTTGCAAACTACCAGATTTATGATTGAATTAGTTAACTTTTGGGGGGAAAAAGGGTGGGGGTGGGTTGGGAGACAGGTGAGGTATTAGGAATGAGGTTAGGATCTCCATTAGGAATCCAAAATTAGATCATGTATGCAGTTGAAATGTTGATATTTCAGTGGGAGGAAGGATGTCTACTTATCTTGTGAACTGAAATTACTTTGTGAAAAATTTCACTGAAATTTGACGCTTCATCCCAAGTGCTTTTGGTCATAAGACTTTTTGAATGACTACAGTTCTTAAATTTCACCACTTTTGAAGACATTCGAATTTGGTTGCATTTATGGCTCAACTAGTCATTCAGTTTGTTGCTCGGTTAGACATTCTCATGAATTATTACCCGCGTGACGTTTTATGGATGTCTTTTATCTATTGGGATTCAGATGGTTACATCATTGATCTCATAATAAGCTAGTTTTCAATTAAGAAGAATTGGGTAATTCTTCGATGTTTGTGTTCTGGGAATGCCACTTGACATCCATGATTTGGTCATAACCATAGCATTACCTAATCTTGTATCGTTTATTACAGAGCGGACTTACACTGCACCTCAAAAGTGGATGAGGGGAAAGGGGCGTGTGACTATTCAATTTGGTTGCTGTTACAACTATGCAATGGTAAAGTCTCTTTTCCTACTTTCGATGTATCAAGTAGTATATTTTCTTTTAGTACTTTTGTGAAAGCTCTAGAACTCTTTTTTTTTTTATCAGCAAAGAAAAATGGGAGAAGAAACGATTAGCATTCAAACAGAGTTTAACATGTCAACGTTTTGCTTGCAGGACAAAAATGGAAATCCACCTGGCATCCTTCAGAATGAAATGGTAGATCCTATTCCTAATCTTTTTAAGGTGATCATAAGGAGGCTTGTCAGATGGCACGTTCTTCCTCCATCTTGCGTGCCGGACAGTTGTATAGTCAACATTTACGATGAAGGAGACTGCATACCTCCTCACATTGACAACCATGATTTTGTTCGACCTTTTTGTACTGTATCATTTCTTAGCGAGTGCAGCATATTGTTTGGATCAAACTTGAAGGTTGAGGGACCTGGTGATTTCAGTGGTTCCTTTGCAATTCCCTTACCTGTTGGGTAAGACTGGTGCCTGTCACCCTTCATGCATTTTCTTTTTACTTTCAGTTTCAGCTGCTGCATGTTTTTGTTGGTGATTGAGTCTTCGTCATTGGACATTGTCACTCATTTACTATTTCTGTGGTAGTATTTTTTTATCTATGGACTGAGAATTTCCTTATTCATGCAGATCTGTCCTTGTTTTGAATGGAAATGGGGCTGATGTGGCTAAACATTGTGTGCCAGCAGTTCCTACGAAAAGGTACCATTAACTTTATCTGATACTTGTCTCATCCGATCATTTGTGCTCATACTATACCCTACCATTTGTTAATATTAACGGAATGCAACACCTTTCGTTACTAAAATTGCTCCTTTCAGACATTCAAAACATTATGGATGGCGTTTTTAATCCTTGTAATTATGTTATAATTTACAAAGATGATTTTTGGATTTATTCACATCTTTCAACCTCAGTGGAAATATGGATGATGATGTGATGGTTTAAGCTTTATCGGAATCAACGATAAAATATTTCAAGCAAAAATAAATTTTGAAGGACATAATCTGTTTTCTGAGAACAAACTGATCACTTGGTAGAATTCGCTAGTAACTTTCCTGATGAAATAAAGGATTACAAAAGTTTTAGGTTTGGTCTGGTTTCTAATGCCCGCTGCCCAATGTTTTTCCAGGATATCTATTACATTCAGGAAAATGGATGAGTCAAAAAGGCCCGTTGAATTTATCCCGGAACCCGATTTACAAGGGCTTCAACCATTATCATATGAAACTGAAAGATCAAGAAGGGCAACCCCATCAAGACCAAATCATTATGCGAACAGGCAGTCATTTACAAGGGAGGATAACAGAGATAGAACTAGGGGATTGATGGGGAGAGGTAGCAACTATTCCGAACCTCAACTTCAGATTACACGGGGTCCTTCAAATAGGCGGAGCGTCCGGTTGAATTTGGGCGGTTGATGATTTATGTAGGAGTGTTAGTAGATAGACGCAGCCTGGTTGGTCTATTATCTTCTGTCTTCTACTCTAGGGTTTCTTGTGGTGTTTCAACACGTGGAAATGGCTAGTGCTTTTTTCGGTTACACTTTTGTGCATATGGTCAACCAAACATTTGAGTTTTATTCTTATGGAGAGAAACCTATCAATCGGTTTTTACCCAAATTGCATGGGAAAGATTGGGAGAAGTTGGAATTCAGCCTCTTATAGCTCCGGATGATTTCAATTTTTGATGCTTTGGCAATGGATAGGGTTGGTGAAATCTCCAGCTTGTAGCCAGCTTATGCATATAGATGGATCATCTAGTTTTTGCCAGATTTTGCCTATTGTACAAGCGCCTGGATTTCTTCTTCTCTGCTACATGCCCACTTCGAAGATTCAACCGTGGAGCTTATAATGTTGTCTTGAGCTTGTTTTGCTGTTGCCAGTTATGGATGTGTTTCATTTTCGATTGCTTTATCGTGTTCGGTCTTGATTTTGTACAAGATTGCATTGTGGAGTTTCACGTACGTGAGTCTTTTTAATGTGTATTCAAATGCAATGGTTTCTACTTTTAAATCTGGTTGGTTGTGAGTTGTGTACAGATTCTTTCATAATTTGCTCGATTGAAGTATGTACAATACAAACAACTGACATGGGTTACGATTCGTTGCGATCCGGTCATCCATTTTTTTTGTTCGTCTTTCAAGGCCATGTTTGGACCTTGAGTTAAAGAAGTGATTTGTGGAGAAAAATAAAGTGTTCGGGATTTTCTTTCACAAATTCAAGCTATGTTTCCTTTTCGTTTGCCTACCAAAACCTTTTTCATAAACTCAAGACCTAACATCCCCAGTAGATTTCGTTTCACAGCTATAGGTACCGGATTCCCATTTAGTAACAGTATTTAGAAAATATAATCGTGTCCCACCGCAACCTTAAAGAATCTTTGCTTCAAACTTCGGACCTCAAAGGTTTTTCATAACAATAAAAATAACAGCAGAAGAAAGACAGGTTTTTCATAACAATAAAAATAACAGCAGCAGAAAGACGAGTTCTGAATTTTTTTTTGAACAGTTTCTAAACTCGTCTTTCTGCTGCTGTTATTTTTCTTATTTTGAAGAAGCTTTGAAGTCCTTTGCCCTACACTACTCAACTTTTGAACTGATTTGTGACCCGTTTAAGTCCCCTTTTCCTCCTAGTATTTGCTAGATTATGTTTCCAGGGTTCCACTGCATATTTTTTATTTATCAACCTGGTAGTAAAATACAACAATATTCCTATTTATGGATAAAATAAACAACATGCATATTTGCCTCATATTCGTACATGTACCAGAAGTTCAGGCACTCCACCACCAATTCACACTTTTTTTTTTGGTAAGTCAATTATGTCACACTTACTATGTTACAAAAAGGGTATTATTCACAATTGCTAAACTGGACCATAAAAAAATGCTACACTGGACCATAAAATACCTATCAAATAATATATCTGACGATATATATCAGTACATTGTAGACCTGAAGTGTAAACTTTCGCCTTCAAATTGTACGGTGCGGATTTGCGTTCCCTCTCTTCTTTTCAACTGACTGCCTAATTTTTATGTAGAAGATTTAGGGGCTTGCATCTGTTCATTAATGTAATCTGCAAAGCAAAAACCATGGAGCAGAATCAAATGGAGCCGAAGGAAAATCTGAACGGTTTTGCTAACGAAAGTTCCTATTTGCACTCCATAAATAGTTGGTAAAGAGAGAACCAACCTTGAGCCCACTAGGATTAGAAAATCGGAACCATTTTGCTAACGAAAGTTCCTATTTTCTTGCAACGTTAGCTCCGAGTTTGGACAGGTCTGGAATCCAAAATGACAATTCAGAAGAACCAGTGACAAACATTGGGCTTCCTGGAGCCCATTTTATGACTGGAGGTTCGGGTTCAGTACTCATCCATCTAGCAACCTGGACAAGGTAAAAACTAACTGAGACCATCCAACAAGGGCAAAATATTACCACGAAAACTACAGAACCATGCACAAGGAAAACAGATCATGTATTCACAGAAGAGAAATAAAAACTCATTCAATAGCATAATCTTGAGTACGAGTTTGGACACTACTCTCGGTGCTTCTTGGCTGCCAAGAAAACCGACAAAAAAATGTTTCTATGGGGTCGATAGGGCTGAAAATCTTAGGTGACATTTTATTCTCCTGCAGTTTTCCTGTCTTTCTGGTGAGCAAATAGATCGAGATAGAATTCTGGAAAAAGGATTTCAACTGTGTTGTGTATTAAACTACTCACATTTTACTATTTTCAAATTGCATAACAAATTTTTTTCTACCAATTACTGCAATATAAATAACCAAATATAAGTGTTCGACGTAAAATGTCAGCATTGTTGCATAAAATATTGGCACAGTGTCTTCCACACTACCCTGATTATGTCACAATCAATTATAGAAGTTGAGACCCACAGTTTGCAATAAAATCGAAGGGAAATTGAAGGGAGGGGAAAGCATAATAACTACGAGAATAAAATTGGCTAACCGTACTTCTTTTCCACTTCGAACGCTCCAGGCATAAACATTACCATCACCTGAACCTGCCAATCAGTGGAAATTAAGAGAGCATTAGTATCTAGTCTAGAGGACAAGAATGCCATTTTCTGCCCATACACCAAGCAAGATTGTGGGATAAACAATCCATCAATGGAAAAGCCATTTTCTGATGGAATACTTGCATTACCTGATATAACAAACATCCCTTCAGGGCTGAAACTTGCCTCCAAAGTGGCTTCACTTAACACTGGCTTGACATTAAACGTCGATAACTATGTTCACATTCATTATAAAAGCATCAGAAAGGAATTCGACCATATGATGCTAGTAATATCAACAAAAACGTTTATCCTAAGTTGGGTGAGGAACACAACTCACAAGTGTGCCACGGAATGAATCAAGTACATAAATATGCCCGTCTTTAGTTGTCAAAAGCATAAGTCTCCCATCATTACTGAACTTGACAACGTTAGCATCGGACATATCACCCCCAACAGAAAATATTTCAAAAGGACCCTTCAAGAAGCAAATTCCCATATGTTAAGAGTTTGTGGGCACTTGGCGTGAGATAAAAGCAGCCAGCCAGCAACCAACTTGCTTTTCATGTTTCTGTTAATCAAGTACTAACCTTTTCATAACTGCGAGCATCAAACATCCTTATGCATCCATCAAAAGCAACAGCAAATACGAGCCCTTGATCATCATAAGCAGTTGCAGGCCGACCTTGTACACGTAAAAGACCCTAATATACGAATAGGTAAGAAACCAATGAAACTTCTATCTCAAGAACAAGCATTAAGTTGACAAGGCCTCAACCTGACACTTCTCAGCTCTTTGATCCCAAAGCAAAACCGTTCGATCAAGAGAGCCAGAGATAAAGCATTCTTTTCGACAGCACAAGCTAACGGAGACAACCCTGGCAAAATCAACGGCAGAAGTTTCACGTCTATAGCACTTGTAATTTGGAACAACAGGTAAGCAGAAGGTTAAACAAACGCGATTGGTGTGAGGAACTGTACCTGTCGTGGTGACCTTTGAAGTACCGCAAGTACTTGTTGTCATTTAATGAGAGAAGTCGCAATGACTCTGCACAATACAAAAGAGGAAATTCATAATTCCGCCAAAGCTTACAACTGCAAATATTAAATTCGTCCACGTACCATCCCAACCATTCTTTGAGGAGTATATAACTGTTGTGGGATGAGAAGTAAAGCAGACTAGATCAACCCCGTACTTTTTGCTGTTAATTGTCTTTAAACACCTGGCACCAACAAGTGAGGCTCCTCAGCAATTCATGCAACTATGAAGAGAATTCCGTTTTAGGAAATGTTACAAACACAGACCCAAATCACAGCCGTCCGATGTTGAGGGTCCCACGAGCATCGGACGACTGCGATGCCATCTGTGGTTGGATGCGTGGTCGGTGTCTGTGTACGTAGCACTCCTGTTCCGTAAAAATGATAGCCTGTGAGTTCCATTCAGTTCCACTTGCTTGATCGAACAACTCAAAGTTTAGTTATTTACCCTAAGCGATCTTTCAAAATTGTTCAGCATTCTCTACATAATGGAATATGGAAATTTTTTATGACAAGGATGTGCATACGTGGCATTGGCAACATCATATAGACGAATGGATTCATCAGCACTAGCAGTCACCAGATAACTTGATGTCCTATGAAAATCCATTGAGCTGATTCTACCACTCTGCGAATAGTAATAAAGTTGTTAAAAGTCCATTTAAGGTTGAGAATAAGGAAACACTCAAAAACAAGTTCTGAAAATATATACAAATACTTCAAGTACAACAAAATGCATCATTAGCAAGTGGTACATGGAGATTGGAGACCTCAACGTCTATGAACCTTGTTGCTCGACATTGGTAACCAACGACAGAACACCACAACTATATCCAATCAGTATTGGCCAAGTAGCATACGAAAATATATAGTCAATTAACAAGCTAAGTGAAAAGCCTTTGCAAAGAGTCATGCAGTGATACAAGTCACCACAAATGAGGGAACTGAGTAAATGAAAGTTGTATCAATTGGTAGTCATGGGTAGAAGGTTTCAAGTAATTTGCACAAAGTACCACCTAAAGCTCAGCCTCAACCTTGTACACATCAACCAATAAAGACTGGTCACAACAAGCTAAAGCTCAGCCTCAATATCTTCTACATCTACCAATAAAGATTGGTCGCACAACTAGCTAAATCTCAGCCTATCTCATACATCCACCCACAGAAGTCCTGCGTCGTGCCTCATGCCTTTTCTTACTATTTTTTTGCTTTCTTCTCTCTGTGCTACCACCTATACCAACTTACCAAGTTAACAGTGGTAAGGACATTAGCTATACCCACAGCCCCCTCCCTCCCCCAATTTCATGTATTTGGACTTGGGTAACGGCGAAATAATTATCTTTTTCCCCAGAAACAACCAAACATACGCTCAATCAATAAACCCATATGGGTTCTCTCTCTGTCTCTCTCTTTTTTTTTAGGGTTTTAGCTAGAGAACCTATAAAGATTAGCTACGAAACTAAGTGAGTGAATTCTGCCATCTTCTGATACTTCCAACTAATCTATACCTTTTATGGAAAGCTTCATTAGCTAAAATTGAACTAAATAGCCAGCAAGATTCACAAAAAAACCCTAGCAGAATTGTCAATCTGTAACGAATTTAGATTCCTCAGGTGACCGTATTTGTAGAACCAGTAAAGAAACGGATAATGAGAAGAGAGATGGAAAGGTTCTTACATAATCACGAAAGGCCATGCCGACTTCCATGCTCTGAATTATTTCTTCGGCTAGTTCTAACGATACCTTGTCTTCCCTCTCCGGTTGCCCCCCTGCCCAAAAAAAAATAAAAAATTCTCATCAACAATGGCAGCCGAAAAACAAGAACCCATGTAGATTTTGATATGTAGATGTCGAATTTGTATGATTACCCGCCATTGTTTCCAACAAAAGATTGGCAAAGATCAGAGAGAGAGAGAGAGATTCAGCTCCGACTTCGGCCGGGCATGGTTTCGACTTCTGAGGAAATCTGGACTGGATTACTAGAAGGCGAGTATAAATGGGTTTGGTCCGAACGGATAGAAGGCAAGTATTAGTGGGCTTGGCCTGGACAGCATTCTCTTCATGGCCCAATATTTTGAGCAGTTTTGGCCATACTAACTTGAGGTAAATTTCACCGACCTCCCCTGAGGTTTCTAACGAATTTAGAGACCTTCCCTGTGATTTTTGAAAATGCACTGTGCTCCCTTAGTTTTGAAAATAGAGTCTTGTTGAACATCGGCCGCTAGGTGGTGGGGTCATAGAAATATAATGCCAAACAAGCTTGAATTTCAATACGCATCTCACGGATGTCAACTCGCATGAAGGGTAAGGGGTGGAGTTGAATTTTTCTTAGACTAAATATTTGTTAAATCACACTATTTTTTCGGAGAAAGAAAATGGTCAGTTTCAATTCGCACGCCTAGAGGGGCTTGACTTGGCCCAAATTTAGGGCTGCTCGTGGGCAGTTTGAGACTCGACTCGGCTACTTTGGTAATCGAGTTGAGCTCGAACGCGAGTTTTAGGTTAGTTCAGTAATCAGGTCGAACTGAACACTCTAAAGCTAAGCTCGACTTGAAAAAGCTAGATTCATTTTTGAATAGACTTGGCTCGTTCATAGAGGCTCATTTAGTAAAGAGGGTGTGCCACTAACTTAGCTTTTTGGCTTTTTAGTTTTTTTATGTGAAAGTTCAAAATACGCGTTGGCTTTTTGTGAGTTTTTATGTAATGTATTGTGAGGGGATAACCAGTCTCGTAAAACACAATAAATTGGCTTTTGGCTTTTTGAATTAGTGGAATGAGACCTAAATCAACTCGTTTAAATCCAAAGCTCGACTCAGCTCATTTACCTGAATGCCCAATGTCTTGGAACAATGCCCAATGTCTAGGAACAATTAATTTGGGGGGCAAAGTTGTTTAAACAATGATGTTGAAGTCGGTTTGCCTTTCTGTAAAAAATTGTTGTTTACAGAAAATGTTGACCAAATAGTCGATTTGCTGTTTCTATAACCAATTCCAGTTCAAAAGCTAGGATCTTAGGACCATATTACTCGCAAAAGCATTTGTACTTTTGGCTTTTACCCAAAACTGACGCAAATTGACCATAGCTTTGTCGATATCTCATGCTGCAGATTAGGCCCCTTCCATGAAGACAGTTTTATTTTTATAACCATTGTGGTTTTTTGTGTTCATACTTTTTTATAACTTTTGTGTTCATGCTTTTTTATACTATAATGTATTGTGAGAGGATAACTTATTTTAGTTTTTGAGAAAAACTAATTTTTGAAAAAAATTAGTTAATGAAACGGGTACAGTTGACAATATTAGCAGAAATGCAGATAACTTAAGGTAGTATTTAGCTAATCCTAAGCAAACATTTTGCACAATTTTTTCATTGAAATTATAATTTTCTTGTTCTCATAATTCTACTAAATGTCGTTGACCCATCAATTTTTTTTTTTTTTTGGGATCAACATTGACTCGCCTATTTGTTCGAGTTTTTTTTGAGAATTTTGTACCCCAAAATTTACTACAGTAGTATTCAGAAAATTAGTGAAGATTCTTGAGTTAGTACATTACTACATTTCCTGATTTCATAGAATTTTTCTCATTAATTACAGTAGTTGGCAAAATCTCTCACATTCCAACAAAAACACAGGTCTCATGGTGACGGTCTGTCCTCACAGACAGTAGCTATGACTCGAACGGGACATTCCACTAATGGGTCCGGAGCCCCTATGGTCATGCCCAAGGGGATTGCTACGCTGGTTGCCCCCTCCCACCGTTCTTGCGGATAAAAAAAAAACTAAAAGAACAGAGAGACAGAGAGAGATCAGTGAAGCAAAACAACCCCCCTCACACAAATGAAATTTTCTTCAATTGATCAATTCCAATTTTCAACCCCCTATGGACAATCACAAATAAAACAGACCAAAATATAAAATTTAAAAAAAAATCTACAAATTCCCTGTTTTTTTTTTTTCTCATACATGTACATCAATCATCAATGTATAACGTTGAACGTGGAACGACCAAAAAAGAAAAGAAAAAGACAAATCAAATAGATTCAATACATCACATAACTTGCACCGTCAACGGCGGAGCTACGAGCACTACACGCACTAGAATCACGGCTGGCGTCGGCGGCGGTCACCGACGACTTCTTAATGAACTCAATGCAATCAGCGACGGCCTCACTGAAATGAGATTCCGACGGGTAGTGTGATCTGGGTCTGTTTTCGCGGCGATCAGCCGACGCTTTATCGGGTTGTTGTTTCGTGGTGGACTTGGTGGAGGAGCTGAGAGCGGACAGCATGATGAGGCGAAACACGGCTTCGCGGAGGCGGTCGAGGAGGGAGATGGCGGGCGAGAGGCGGCGGCGCTGGTGATTGTGGGTGGTGGTGGTTCTGAATCTGGGGAGGCAGAGGTAGGACTTGGTGGTGGTGGTGGTGCTGTTAATCCTCTGTTTTGGTGGTGGTTTGGGTTTTTGGTCCATATTTGGTTGGGGAAAATGGGTGCGTGGAGAGTATGGGAATCAATGATGGTGTAGAGGTTATATACCTATATATATATTTTAGGTAATTCAGGTGTTCGGTCAACTTCCGCGCACCTCGAACTATTATGGAGTCCAATTCCACCTCGTCCACTTACGGAGAGTCCAATTAAAATTAGAGCAAGACATCATATAAATTAGCCCCAAAATAATTGATAGCACCTGAGAGATTTCAAACCTCACACCTTAAAGAATTACGAAGAAGCCAACATCTTGGGTTAATATATTTGTTAGAAGATCACAATCACATACCTAAGCATGGCTGGTTGGAATGTGGCCAGTAGCTGAGCAACATGTGGGCAAATAGTCTTTTATTTCTTTTATTTTTATTTTTTTGCATCATTGAGAATTTCTAAATGGAAATAGATCCTCTCCGGTCTAGAAGGATCATTCCGAGTCAACTTTGATGATCAATATTGTTCCGAATCTTCCGATTTTAAACTTCGGTGAGATCATTAATCTTGTGAAAAGCAAAAAGTTATTGGGATACCCAATTAACATGATCACAGAATGCATGTGATCTTATTATATATCAACCTCAAATTTATTGCAATCCTGTGTTAATTTGACATCGGATCACATACATTTATGGTTTTTGACGAGTTCTAAAAAAGTAAACAGTTCTGATCATCGGAAAAATAAATATTAGAAAGCGGCCACAAAAGGGCAAGGTTGGACGGTTCATTCCCTTTTTGGTAGGCTTCTACATGTTTGGCACCAAAAGTGATTTTAGAAATGTAATCAAGTTTGAGAAAAACTTCTTTACGGAGGATTCCATTAAAGAGAGTTTTCACCGACTCCATTTGGACCACACGATTCAAAACACGGACGGTTCGGATGTAATTTGCTCTTTGACCGGAAAAAATACACTCTTACCAGTAAAGTGTATCTGAAAATCCAAACCATTAAATGCTTGAATCATGCGGCCCAAATTAAGTTGGTGCAAAGAACCTCCTTACGGATGCTCCGTGAATAAGTCTCTCTCATAAAGTTTGATTTTAAAATGGCAAATCACAAGCTATAAGTAGCTAAGTCAGGCTCAAACGATGGCAATGCTTGGAATAGTTAATCTTTATAGGACGTCAGGATTAATTATTCAAAATTTGATAAAATCAAGTGGAAAACTTGGTTTAAAAAACTAAATTAGTCGCGATTGAATGACTGTAGCCACATGCTCAAATGACATATGACAAATCAAGTTGACTTTATGGATCAGTTGACTATCCATTTTGTTTGGGTATATCAAATATGCTTAAGTGGTTATGTTCGTTCAATCCTCAAAGGAGATGGGGAGTGAACGAGTTGGGTTGTTATCTCAAGCCTTTGGGGAGCTTGCAAATACTTTTTCTTGAAAACTCTTGTGGCTTTGGAAATTTTAGGCCTTGTTTGGTTGGGGTATCTAAACCGGGTTTTGAAAACCTTTCCTTGTTCGGTTTTCAAGGGTTTTCAAGTGTTGTCAAGGGTTTTCAAGGGTTTTTGGGTTGGGGTTTTGAGAACCCGGTTTTGAAAACCCGGGTTCTCAAAATCCCAACCAAACAAGGTGTAAAAAGGTTCGTTAATTTCATGAACTCTAAGATTAGTCGAGGTGCATACAAGTTGATTCAGACGCCCAGTAATCACGAAAACACTAGTCACCGGCCTTCAACTTTTTCAACTAACCGTTCATACATTCGAGATGGTTAATTAGACACTTTGCTTACTAATTATATACGTCGCATTTGATTAAATGATAATCAGAATTACTTCGCTTGAGTAACATTATAATTTGGTAATAATCAGAAGCTAGTCTTGTACTATAACATAATCACAATTATAAAATCAGTCCATTATTGAGGAATCCATTAATTAATCTTCCATAATCGACATGCATCAAAAGCCTGTACATAAAATGGTTATTCCCTCGGAAATTTTGCTGGAGTTGCTGCAGGCGAATCAGTTTGTTCAAAGTCAAACACTCACAAATCATACAAGTCACAAAAACTAAAATTGGCCCAACTCTTTAACAAATGAAATTAAACGACGAAGCAACTCCGATAACATTTGCCTCTGTACTTTTGACTTTCGTGCAATTTTAATCATAGGATCGCATAAAAGTATCGTACCAGGTGAAGGGGGCACGACACGTGCCCTTCTAATATGTGAAATTTTTGTTATACACCAAGAAAAGTTGAATGGGTACTTGGCGCTATTCTAACAACTTGAACATTTGCAATTTATTGTAGAAATGAAAATTTTATAAATAAAAGGTTGTGGTCATAAAAATAATATGCCAATGACTTTTATTTAGGGATTAGAAAAGAATTGAATCAAGCATTGTTTCTTTTTGGGAAAACCTATGGGTACACTATTTTGGTGTACACCAAATGTACACAGCTTCTGAAGGACCCATTTTGGGTCCCACACAAATGACGCGCAGAATCGATCGAGTTATTATCGGTGTTAAAATGAGCTACTTTTTACAACGGCACTTAAAAAATCATTTTAAAAATATTGAGCGGCTCCGATCATTTGTATGAGACCCAAAATGGATCCTACGAAAGCTGTGTACATTTGGTGTACACAAAAATGATGTACTAGCATGACTCTTTTCGGGACAATACAAAAGTTCAGGATGAAAAGGTTCAAGGTAAAGTTTAACTTTACACTCAATCTTCTTTCAAATAGTATTTTGCAACAAAATACGACAATACAAGATGACTCCTATTAAAAAGCGTCGCCCGATTTGAATCGTGGCTGGGCAACTAGTTAAAAGTAGGGGTGGAAATTTATGACACGATGCGATAACAAGACCCAAATATGACACGAAATTAGCGGGTTAGTGTTGAGCATTTTTGATACGAAACACGTATATGACACGGCCCGAGAATACAATTAGTAAACAGGTCGAGTTCGGGTTCAACCCGCATAACCCGAGAATGACACAAATTAACCTGTTTGTCTATTTGTGTCGACACGGTAACCCGAGAATGATACGAATTAACCCGTATAACATGAGAATTAACCCGCATAATCCGAGAATGACACGGATTAATCATGTTAATTTGTATTGCGTTCGGGTCAAATTTGGCCAAACATGTCGTTTCCAAGTTAATCGTGTCAATCCGTGTAGTGTTCGGGTTGACATGATTAACAGTAGGTCGGGTTAGGGTTCATTTTTTGACACGATTAGTTAAGGAGGTCATTTTGACATTTTTATTTATAATGTTTTTAAAGTTTTTTTAAAAATTGTCTAATAGCACTAATTGAGATCTATCAAATAAGATCCATATTGCATAAAAAATACATTATAGATTGAAAACTATAAGAGTTCAAAAAAAACACGCATTATCGTAGTGAGTAAACAAAATCGGACGGAGGCGGGAGGGAGTACTATGAACACAATCCCGTCAAAAAGGAGAAGAGAAGAACATTATTCTGAAGAACACATCGAACTCATTTCCCATGCCCATGTGTTCACCAAATCTGTCCATTCAACACAAACCGGCCTACCGACCATGTAAACCCCTTGTTGTCATGTTTTTTTAAAAAAGTACACCATCTATAAAAAAGGGTTTATGTTCACTACTACATCATACTCATGCTTACAAAAATGGTGTTTGCCAATATTACTTTATTTTAGGCCGCCCAAGTGTTGCAGTTTTTTCTTTATTTGGTTCACCATGATATTAGGTTTGTGTAGCTTAATTCGACTTTGTTTGGAATTTGCTCGATGATTCTCGGTTCGCTTAGTGGGAATTATGACCCAAATTTTAGTTGTGGTAAAGGATATTTTTGGAATTTTGGTATTATCCCTCCCAAGGGCTATATAATAGGCAATAGCCAATTCCATGGCTTACCACTTTGATCCAATTTGGACAATTTTACCCCTGCAATTTCTTTCTTGCCTTCTCTGATTTTGGTAATTACAAGATTTTCCCATGGCTATTTTGGTCATTTGCTGGTTTTTGTACACAATTACAAAATTTCCCCTTTTGTTTTATATTTTTCGCTTGGACCCCTACTACTTTATTGTGTTTTGTCATTGTCAAACCCCCAGACTTTATTTTTCCCCTCTTTAGTCCCCAATTGTATTTGTAAATATCATTTCTAAACCTATTGAATTAAGTAAAAAAATACATAGCATGCACATCGTTAATTTTTATCAACGGGCAAACACTAACGGGCATTAATTTCGTGCAAAGCATGAGGCTTCATACCTAGTTCTACTTAAGGAGGGAAAAGTTGAAAGTCAATCCATCCAACTAAAAAATGTATTAGTCCAGATCAGTCTACTCCTGCTTATTTACAGTATTTTTATGGGAGGTTAAAATTATGCTAAATAATTCGATAATCCTACTCATTTTTTCAGGCCAAACCAGCTGAAAAACACTAGGGGGGGTTCTTCGGCAAAATAAACCATTTTTTTTTGTTATTATTCAAATTAATTTTTTTTAAATAAAGACCAAAAAAATAAACCATTTTTAACTAAAGCAGCCCCTAAATGCTAATTTATGTCATATAAGCTCAACATTACTACTGCAGAAAATGATAAGACATTCAGAACCAAAGTAAAAACAAGCTGTAAAAATCATGAAATTGATTCATTGTTGCAACAAGTAGTAGTAGTCAATCAGTTCACTTGTGTGATCATTTTTCTAAACATCAAACGTTTTCTTCCTCCATCAAACAATCAGAATTGTTACCCAAACAAATAAACCATAAAAAAAACAACTGCCTCCAAAATCCAAACAGAGAAAAAAAGGTTTCCCAAATATCCTGGAAATTCAGTTTTCTTCAGCTTCTTCAGGGAAGCGAAAGTGCTTCCCTTTTGGTGTTGGCAACCCCTTCAATTTCAAAACCCACTCTTCTTTTCCTTCAACAAGTTCATCATCACTGTTGTACACAAACCGTGTATGCCTTACACTGAAATTAGCCATTTTCTTCTCTTCACCATACACATTGATTTTGCTCATCCCTTCACACAAGGCATCAACCCACCCTTCATCATCACCTTCTTCTTCTTCTTCTTCCTCTGCTTCTTCATAATCATAACCGTCGTCTTTCTCTTCTTCAAAGTCTTCGATGCAGTCTTCGTCTTCTTCATCTTTTGCACTTGCATTCACCTGAATAGACCACACCGAAGCGTCGTCGTCCTCCGTAGATGGCGTCTTCTCTCTGCTTTCCCCTTCTCCTTCATGTGTCAAAACAGAGGAACACTTTGATGATGAGTCAGAAGAACCTTCTGATTTCTCAGAGAAGTCCAGTAGTAGAGACCTTGTTATCAAACAACTCCTTTCAGATTCTGGACCTTCTTCCTTCTTTCCTTCAAAAATTTCAGTAACCATCTGCAGTTCAAAACAATAACTATAAATTCACACACACACGAACATACTAACAGATGTTCTTGTAGATTTCAGGAATAAATCAAGAAATCAGAAGTAGCAATTTAGAAAAACCCCAATCAAAAGTTGTTCATTTCAAGATTCAATCAATCTCATGTCTCAAAGCTAAATTTACCCAAAAAGATTTCACGAATGTAAATCAAGAAAAACCCCAATCAAAAGTTGTTCATATCAAGATTCAATCAATCTCATGTCTCAAAGCTAAATTTACCCAAAAAGATTTCACGAATGTAAATCAAGAAAAACCCCAATCAAAAGTTGTTCATATCAAGATTCAATCAATCTCATGTCTCAGAGCTAAATTTACCCAAAAGAGAATATAAAAATAAAACACTATGAATTGCACAAAACCAGGCCGAATCAAACCTGAGAAATCATGAGCTGTTCTTGGACCGGAGAAGGCGTAACCGAAGCCAAACAGCAATTTCTAAAGTTTTCCTCACCAGAAAGGCTCAAGACTTGGGGAGTATTCACCGGAGTAGGAGCAAGAAGCCCGGCTGGAGACTTTAGATGAAGGAAAGGTCTAACTTCCATTGAGAGTTTCTTGGAAAACTCAGATTCTTCCTCCACCCTCTGCAAAAGGGTCTTGACTTGACCCCTCAGTAAGGCCTCCCCTGAACCAGGAGTTTTTGCTTGGTTACTATTGCCCCTGTTCTTGGACAGAGCCGAAGCCGATGACGGGGTTTTCAATTTCCCCATTGCGATACCGATTATCGGTGAATCGTTGGTGATATCGATAAGCGGCTGGGACCCATTTCGCTGTCTTGATTTTGAAACCGTACCCTTTTCGGAATCTTCAAACTTTTCTGAGAAAATCAATCAAAAAGATTATCAATACAACCGAATTGGGATAACATGAAACAGAGAAGAGTGAAATTTGAATTACTCACTTGATGTGGGTATGTTGTTGGTGTTTGAAGCAGCCAAGGCTTGTGATCTTGTGATTCTTCTTGTTGATGATGGTGTTTCCATTGGAATGGTTTAGTTGAAAAGATCGTCTGAAATTGTTTCCGGTGAAATTGTTGCCGGAGAAATTTCAGAGTGAGTGAGAGAGAGAGAGAGAGAGATGTTGAAGGGGTAAAGAGGAGAAGGGTTTTATAAAGGGAAATGTGACCGTTGGAGCGTGTGTAAGTAAGAGGCGTGGATAGAGGCCGTAGCGAAACTAGCCGTTGAGGGTATTCTGTCAAATTATACGTACGTAGGGTTGGGCCACCATAAACGGGCTCTCAGCCCAAGTCATAAACCCCAATAGTAAAGAACCAATCCTTTAGCCCAAAAAGTCTTCCTAGAAAGTTGATTTTTACCTCTCAATCTAAACAAAATACCAGATTAAATAAAAAAAAAATGAAAAATTCAGAAATTGAATTATATTGCATGAAATTTTATATGTTTAACCAAACATTTGGCATCTGGAATTTGGTTCAAGGGTTGTGTAACTCTATGTTTAGCTGCAGTAATATTGTGAGTTCAATTCCTACGAAGAGGAAGTTGAGACATTGGTTGAGGTTAGATAGTTTTTCTAACATTTGACGAAGTAAATTTCCAGAATGCTTTTTATTAGGGTTTTTTTTTTTTTTTCTTTTAACAATTAACTTGGTCCATTTCTCAATTTGTGCACGAGACGAGAGGAGCCAGATTGTAAAGTTTCACAATACTTTACCCCTTAATTATCAAAAGGTTTTTATCAGTGGTTTCCAAGTTTTCATAATTTTCTACTAACTCCAATATGTTGAGAGGATCATGTAATTAAGGTTCAATTGACGACTAGATTTCTAGGTATAGCTAATACGTACTTAGGCCACATGTCTTTTTTTAATAACCGGATGTGCAAATCACTTTGCGCTCATCTTGACTAATTAATTCCGAAGCCTTAAAGGTATTGACCGAACAAACCCTCCAGTGCCCCGAAATTTGAAAAGGCCACATGTTTTTGGTAGGTAAACTAATTCCTTTTCTTCACACAGTAGATTTTGACATATAAAATAACATAATGATAATATGACAACTCGATTTGTAATTAGTTTCATCATTTAAAAAAAAAAATTGGTAGTTTTATTTGCCCATGAGCAAAAGGGTATCCATGAAAAATTCAATAGCCAATAAACGTGGAAATTGATTTTTAACACTTCTTTCTTTATATTTTAAATATGGAGTATTTTTATGTCCTAATCAAAGGACAATCGCAAAACAAATAGGAGTATTCCATTGTGGGAGAAAAAGATCAAAAGCTTTTATATGGGGGATAAGTTTGAAATTTCTTATGGACAGATAATGGCAAAAATATGAAGAGAGGGGTCAAGGCGTTGACATTATTACATTACCAGTGAGAAACAAAGGAAAAGTGGAAAATAAGAGCAATAACTCAAGATTCCTTCCTGGTGCACTGGTAGTCTGGTATCATAAAATAACTCAAACCACGCTTGTAAAATTTGATTTTTGGAAATTTAATTATTCAAAGATATATGCAATATTTCTTTACGTTTTATTTTCGATCAGTTGATCTCGTAATGATAAATCATTTTTGTTTGGGTTATAGAGAGATAAAGGAACCCCACTTTATATTTGTTTCGTCAATTATTATCTGAAAAGTGCTACTCCCTCTGTCTCAATTTGTTTGCTCACTACGAAACTATGTGCAATTTTCAAACTAAAAATTAATGTATTTATCAAAATAATTTTGAATTTTTTTTGCACCGTATTAAAGTTTTCAATGAGATCTATTAAACAAGATCCACATTGATTAGAAAATTATTTTTGCAAGTACATTATTTTTTAGTTTGAAAATTACACGTAGTTTCGTAGTGAGCAAACAAATTGGGACGGAGGAAGTACATAAATCATGTTACATAGTACTATGAGAATATCCAAGACATGAGCTTTTTATCAAAATATAGCTGTTTTCGAAACAATTCAGAGATTTACTGTCCTTTTTGAAACTATTTGTAAAAATATCGTTGTTTCTTACTTCTCATTCTCAACCTGAGAACTCTATTTACTTCTCATTTTCTACCTAAGAACTCTCTTGGTATTTCATCTGACGTGCCATCGCCCAATGTGGACTGCTTGCCAGCGTGGCCAAACATACTTCTCATTCACGACCTGAGAAGTAACCAAAAACTCTCAGGCTGAACATGAGAAGTTACTACTTCTAATGTTGAACATGAGAAGTTTGTATCTAGGGTCCAATAATTTTATGTCAGGAATCCTGTAAAAGCATACCCACATGTTTGCTCAACTGTGCACTTTATGGTTGTGTTTGGTTTGGATTTTAGGTTTTGGTTTTTGTAATGATTAGAGGGAGAAGTAGAGATAATAATTAAAAAATAGGAATTAATAATTAAAGAGAGATAGAGAGAAAAATTAAAATAATATTTAAAAATAGGGGTAATAATTAGATAATAATTAAGAAAATCGGTTCTTGAAAACCCAAAACGAATATCAGTTCTTTGCTGTACTGTAAAGCAACTCTGGCCCTTTGTCAATGACAACTGGGTACACATCTCATGTAAAACATGTGAACTTATCATACATGTAACAATAGGTGGTTGAAGATAATGTGTAATTTTTCTTTGTCTATAAAAGAAGTTTCAATGTTTGGGATTCACATAAGTGTATTACAATGGTTGACAGAGACGACCCGAAATGGAGAGGTAAGGCCATTGCAGACGGGATGAAGGTACTAATTTTTAACATGAGAGGCAAGGCCATTGCATACTTTTTACAATATTTGAACAACTTGTCTTTTCGATATGACTTTAATGATTCAATTTTTAAATTTTGTCTAAAAAATAATCATGCCGAAATTATGTTAATCAAAGATAATTTACTATGGTTTCGAAATAAATTTAGGGTACTAAATAGAATTTTGAAATGTTATTTGAAGAAATTAATTTTTAACTTGTCTAATGCTCTTCACAGATTCTAAATGGTCAATAATTTTGATTATCAAAGTGAATAAAAAAGACCTCGTTATAAGGAGTTGGAAACGGACAGTAGATGATCCAACGGTATTAGCTATTACCATGATTAAGTAGGCTAATTGACCATTGAACTCATTGAATGGTAAAG
>JAXBDA010000301.1:0-95128 GCA_036023075.1 Gaultheria prostrata | reverse complement strand
AGCGAAAAGAAACAAGAGAGAGAGAGAGAGAGAGAGAGAGAGAGAGAGAGAGAGAGAGAGAGAGAGAGAGAGAGAGAGAGAGAGAGAGAGAGAGAGAGAGAGACGCACTACCCAAAGGGACTACATTGCATATATCAAATGTGTATTACAGAGAGAGAGAGAGAGAGAGAGAGAGAGAGAGAGAGAGATGCTTAAATAGATTAACCTAGAAAACCCTAATAATACAAAAAAACTAAACTACCTTAAATATAAAAGATAAATAACGAAACCTTAGCAGTACCCTAATAACATAAAAAGGACTAAGTTACCCCTAACATAAAAGATAAATAACAATTTAACGGAAACCCTAACAATGAAACCCTAATTAATGCTAACTCTAAATTATACTCCCCCCCCAACTCATTATACGAAGCTGGAGAGCATCGTGAGTTTGCCAAAAAAGTAACAAAGCCAAACGATGCAATAGGAGCCGAACCATTGCCAATACAAATAAAATACTACAAATCATACTACGAATCAACTACTGCGGAGTGTTGACGGAGCTTCGGCGAGGCTACCAAAGTGAAAAGGGGTCCCAAAACATACTAGAGTTTGCAAATCTGAAGTTTACCCCACAAAATAGGGTTGTTGGGAGATCGCCGGAGGTCAGAAGGTTGCTAAGTTGGTGCTACTGCTGCTGAGGTTGCTGTTGTTGGCTACTACTACTACTGATGTTCAACGAGAGAGAGGTTTGATGCTGCTATTGCTGCGACTGATGTTGTTGCTTCCAAAGAGACTTGCTACTGGATGCTCAAAGAGAAAGAGAGAGGTGTGCCTGACTGTTGAAGAAAACAAAGGAGGGAGAAGAACCGACACAGGATCGAAATCCGCTCTGATACCATGATACAAATCAAAACAAAGAGAAACAAGACAAAGGCAGAGAGAGAGAGAGAGAGCCGGACTACCCGAAGGGACTACATTGCATATATCAGATGTATATTACAATGAGAGATAGTTTAATAGAAAAACCTAGGAAACCCTAATAGTACAAAAAGACTAAACTACCATAAACATAAAAGATAAATAACGGAACCTTAGCGGAACCCTAATAACATAAAAGGGTTAAGTTACCCCTAACAGAAAAGATAGATAACAATTTAACGGAAACCCTAACAATGAAACTCTAATTAATGCTAATCCTAAATCATACTTCACACAATTTTGTTCACCCTCCTTAAAAGAGAGTGAACATTATCCTCCATTCTATTGGTTGAAAGGTTAAGGATGAAATCACTTTTTAGTGGAATGACATCACTTTTTGATGAGACCTATATCATTTCAACCAATAAAAGGGACGGTAATATCAAACTCTTTTAAGGAGGGTGAATAAAATTGCACTCCTACAAAATAAGTCTATATCTGTACGTGATTCATGCAAACAATCTGGCTAATCGATCATTTTGGTAGTTGAACAAGTCATATTGATCTCACAAGTGGAGGATATATGGTCAAAGTTTAATGGTGATTTGCTTTTAAAACACGTAATATTCAGACAAAAGTTTTACTTCTCTCATTAGGCTAATTTTGTACACAGAGGTTTTTTTATTGTACAAGCAAAAAATCTACTCTATCATAATCTAAGGATAGAGAATGGGACCCTGCGGTGAGACTCAAACCAGGATCTTATCCTTGTGAAGGAGGCACCTTACCTCTTGGGCTACCTGTTGTTCTCTACATTGAGGGTTAACACAGAGTGATTATAAAATGAACGACTTCAATCGTCAATGAGATGCAGTCAGTCCCATTTCGCAAGTTTTACTTCTTGGTTGTGATTAGGGCTGTAAATGAACCAAGCTGCTTGCGAGCAGCTCGCAAAAGCTGGGCTTGTTTATGTAGGCTCGGCTCGTTGAGAAAATTACCATGGCTCAGCTCGATTTTTGGCTTGTTTACCAATCAAGCCAAGCTCGATCTCACCCCTACTGTAACGCCCCATGTAGACCACTGGCCCTGTAGCTTTATTTTGATCCACAAGCCACACTGACCTAAAATGCTTAAGCTCAAGACTGTAGTTTCTGACATGGTTTGTTAAATGACCAAGATTACCCATGTAGACTTCCAATGTGGATACTAAACAGTCTCTACCCCCAAATCTGGGGTATTACACTCACTTGTGGTGATCCTTTCATGCATACTCCCCCGTCCCATTTTGATAGTTCCCTATGAAAAGACGTGCATTTTTTCCCGAATAAAAAACAAAGGAGTTCCGTTCATATGTTTTGAATGTGTTCACACTGAATTAAAGAAAGAAAGTAACAAATCTTGTGCGGAAGTACTTTATTTTTTTTAATCCAAAAATAACACTTCCTTTCGTAGGGGACTATCGTTTTGAGACGAAGGGAGTATAATAATCCTCTCAAGTGATACAAAAAATGACCTACCAAAATCTGGCTTGATGATCCTAACAGTTTACTTTGTATGTTTGAACGTGTTCATCGCCTCAGTAAAAATTAAATTAAATTGATTGAACATCGGTATTCAATGATACGTAATATAAATGTTATAAGAAAGGACGTCCAGTGTCTCACAATTCATTTCTCTCTCTTATGATCAATACATTCAATTCGATCAACCTAATTTTTTTCATGAATTATAAATTAACTTTTTTAATAATTCAAGCAAGCATCTCGACTAAATCTAGAGAACTAATCCCACATGAAACTTAAACTTAGGGCAAGAGCAACACACTAGCTAAATGATCACTTTAGTAATTTTACAAAGACAAATAACTAAAATTAGTGCTCCAAGATACTAGCTTAAGGCCTTGGTGTTTTAGTTTTGTAAATAGTAGGTACGTAGGTATGTCAATTGAGATAATATTCACTAGATCTTAGATTAAATATTATTTTTGTCATCTTCCTCTCTCTATTGCTTCCTCTTTCTATCACTCTCTAATTAAACAAAGCAGTAAACGAATACTAATATTTGAATAGAGGATATGTAAAATAGATAGTATTATTAGAGTGTTGAAAGAGATGTGGATATATAAAGTGAAAAAATTTACACTATTTATTAGCATTTTCTTTTATCAAATTTTACCTTGGCTGTTGGGTTTGCTCTCACAAAATGAGTTATTTGGATCCTCAAGTGAAACTGGCTCCTGATACAAAGTTCAAGTCACGTACTACCCCACCTTATTCAATTATTCTACAACCGCACACATTTACACAACACGTTACACACACTCACATTAATGTATGACTCCCGACACACTAGAGAAGTAGTGTGTGGGGGTCTCAAGGAAAATGTGAGGGACCCGAGGTCCTGTAGGGCACCGTCGGTCTCCGCACTTGATGGTTTAGATCGAAAATGCACTTTTAGGGGTCAAAGTAACTAATGAATTTGAACCATCGATTGCAGAGATCGACAGTCCGGATGTGCCTTATAGGGCACCCTACAAGATCCCCCATTCCAAATGTGAGTGTGTACGGAAAAAAATTGTGTAAGTGTGTGTGATTGTAGAATAATTGCACCTTATCAGTCATCAAACTTTTCATATATATGGATCTTTTATCCTTTTTCATAGGATACTCGGTCCTAAGCTCAGTCACATAATGCACGTGCAGGTACGAGTGCGCGAATATGAAAGCGTCTTTCAAAAATCGTTAAAACAATTAGAATTCGTGAATGTCATGATTGAGATTATGAGCGCGGAGCAAGGATTGAGAACAAAAACAAATGCCATTTCGAAGGACTATGTAACTAAGTTCCTAATTAAGCAAGGGTACGTGCAGGGATTTTGTCACAATGGGTGTTGGGTTTTGGGGCCATTTTATTAGAAATTTTGGGTGCATTCATTCAATTCACATGTTTTGCACCTTTGGTTGCAGATTAGCCGGCCAAACACGAAAGGGCTCACTGGACCATCGGAGGTGACCATCACATGGCCCCCACATACTGCGTTCCTTCACCCTTTCCTCGCTACTTCTCGGAGCCATTTATACCTACATTTTTAACTTCTATATCTACATGGCCCCCACATACATGCAATGCACTTACGCCACAAATTTGCTGAAACAAGACATTGGGAAGTGTTGCAAGGCTTTCCTTTTAGACTTTTGTGGACGTTTTTTTTAGGTTCAGGATGTTCAGGTCAACTTACTCTCATCTCGATTAATACATCCTCTCCTCGGTCCGATCAAAAATAAGACATCCATGCTGGAACAAGGGGATTCATAAAAAATTACTTTCTCACGGCTAACCCTTAAATTATACAATCATTAATTATGTTGCGAGCAAACCATCAATCAATCGGACTGTCCCTGGCGCTTTCCTTTCCTCGTTTCGTGCATTCAGGTGTTACGTGGGCATATTAAATACTAGGTTACGACGTTACTTGGAGAAAAATCGCATTGAGATTAGGATCTTTGGATCTTAGGATGCAGACAAGGAGGATACCAGTTTGGTTCAATAGCTTTAGCTTTTTTAATCCCTTTGGCCTCGTTTATTTGATTGGAGGTAAATGGATGAAATATGAAATTTTTTGGGATATATGGGTGAGATATGAAATCCTTGGGATATTGGAAAATCCCTCGGGATATAGCCAGTGGAAAGCATTTTTTTGTACTAATATTTATTGGGGAACCCAATAACAAAAAAATGTTTTCCACTCGCTATATACCGTACGGATGAGAATAAAAACTTGGTGGGGATTTCAAATCCCATGCAAAAAAAAGGAAAACAAACATGAAAAAATGGGTCTCACTCTAACCCACCCCTAAATCCCCCCAAACAAACAAGGCCTTTAGGATTATGGATCACCATTGGATCTTGAACAATTAGAGATTATCCTTGTAGAGATAAACTCGTCCCCGTAAGGATCGTATACAGTTGCAAGAAGTCCTTGTCCACCTAGGAGGGGTGGTTTACGTAATCACCGTAGTGAACGCACCTGCTCGGCCATTCATTGTTCGAGCAGGATTTAGCCCGAGCTGGATCGTATTTTCCATTTGATAAAATATGAAATCCCATAAAATTAACTGGACGATTTTACGGGATTTCACATTTTATCAAATGGAAAACTCAGCCTTTCGGACGTCGGTTTTCATTTTATTGGAAAAGTCTCAAGTATTTTACAACTAGCGAGACAAGTCAAGTAACTCAGAAGTTGCATGAGATAACATAAAAGAAAAAAGAAAGAAGAAATAGAAATGTTTGAAATATGAATACCTCTTTAAAGCCCTATTCATTGCTCCTCATATTCCACATCCATAACTCGGTTATTTTTTTCTTCTTTTTCTTTCATTAAAATAGGGACACATTAATGCAATATGTATTGTGTTTCAACACCAGATGTAGGTCAACTTCAAATAAGCACCAAAGCTATCTTGGAAATTCAATACTATAAGGTTTTTTTTTTATAGCAAATATAATTAAGGTTATTTTGTTACCGTTCAAAGTGTCTAATTATTCAGTACCTCCAAAGCACAACCACGTGGTGTTTCGGAACACTCCAACATCAAACCTTTTTATGAATTCACGATCCCAACATAAATGTTTGATACTAAAATGATCCGAAACATCACGTGACTGTATTTCAAAACACCTAAATAATTACTCGTTCAAAATGGGTCATGGACTCAGGGTTCATAAGTCAAGTCACGACTCCACCACCCATGCGGCCATGCCCACCCACCCTTACACGCTGTTGCCATGTTTTTGAAAAACACAAGGAAAGAGACAATGCATTTGATACGACTACTGAGAGAGCCACATATATATATATATATATAGGAAGAGGATCCTATAGGGGCTCCCTTACATAACTTATGTAAGGGATTTTTTGTTCGAGATTGAATTTTGATAATCCAAATCGTTAGATGCGTTTAGAATGTGTTTTTAAAGTCTAACATGAGGATTCGTAAAAAAATTAAAACCCGAAAGGGCTTGATCCAAGCATTTTTCGATAAAAACGTTATACATAGCGTTTTATCAAAAACTGATTGGATCAAGCCTTACCCGGTATTTTGTTTTTACGAATCCTCGCGTTGGACCTTAAAAATATGTTTTAAACACATCTAACGGTTCGGATTGTCTCGAATCATTGAAATTCAATCTCGAACAGCCCTTATAAGATTCTCCTCCTATATATATATTTAGAAGAAAGATGGGCAGAAAGAGCTATTACTCCACTTTTTTTTTTGGGTACATTTTGTGGGCTCCTTTGCTTTTACAAACCTGTAATATAGACCTTTTCAAGGAAACTTCGTTCTCATGAATTTTGTTGTTTTCTTATTGTACCACTTTGTACTAGATGATAACTAGCAAGGCTCTTCCCTGCAAAAATTTGATTATCAATATTGAAGAGCTTCCTTAGTTAACTTATACGCTAACGCTAACGAAAAACACTAGGCACGCATTTAAGTTTATATTCTATGTCGATTTTGACGTACTCTCATGTACCCTTTAAATTGTGGGTCCTACCATCAGTGAAAGCAGGTGCAAGAAATTTCTAATGAACATAAGTTTAAACACAATTGACAAATCTTGATTTAGACACGTCCCTAGCGTTGCTCATACCTTAAAATGGTCCCCAACCAATATCACCTTGTATGTTGGGCACTACAGATGCTAATAGCTTTAGTGGCTCATTGCCAAACCTTCGTTGTTAGGTTGTACTCGACATACTAGACGAAAGACCACTCAGTAGGCTAGTTCGGTCTCGAGACCCGTCTCATCAACTCTCAAGTACACACACCAATATTGAAGGCGCTGGTTTTTTGATTTACCTAATATTCGATGGCATTTCAGTAATTAGTAGGAAATACTAAAGGCGTTAGTGTCAACTTGAACGGAATTGGAGAATCTAGATAATAGTTTGTAATGGAAGGATGGTTAGTACAGATGTTAAAACCGCGCGGGAAGTCCTACATTTGTTACAAAACCTCAAAGGAGGTAAGTGAAATTTACCCCTTTTTAGTATTAACTAAGGAAATAAACATGCTTAAAGAATGGAGTTATTCTACAGTCAAAATTACCATTTATAGTGCGGAAAACAAGAGTTTTTGAAAGGCTAAGTTCCAACATATTACTGATAAGATCAATGGTAAAAAAGTAGAGGTCCAGAATTAAATAAGAGATAAATAGTAAGTTTGAATCCTATTCCTAAGCCCTTCCCACATGACAAAACTGACAAATCTTGATTCCCCCATCTCTCTCTCTCTCTCTCTCTCTCTCAAATTGTACTATTCGATCAGATAAACTTCGGTTTGTCGGTGAGTTTGCTTCGTATACAATTGTTATACAATTGTGATATAATTGATCGAGATCTAATATTTGGAATCAGGTTGTAAAAAAGTTCTACTATTTTTGTGAATCATACTTAATCCTTATGTGAATGGTCCGTATTTAATTGGATTAAAAAATATATAAGTTGAAATGTCCGTAAATTGATCCGGATACATAACCGTCCCAGAAAAAAGATAAATTTGGTACCCGTCCGAATCACCACCCCCACTTGGAATTGAATTCTCATTCAACAACTCCTCAGAAATCTCTGACCCGATAGTTTAGTCACAAAATCTGCATGTGTTTACGTCCTTTGCTTACCACCTCGGCACCTCCCCATACATTTCTCTCTCTCTCTCTCTCTCTCTCTCTCTCTCTCTCTCTCCTCTCAGACTCTCTCTCTTCACTCTGTTTCCTTTTTCAGTTTTTCAGTTACTTTAATTGAATCAAAACAAAACCCATTTTCCATTTCCCATTTCCCAATTAATTAATTAGTTAAAATTCAAAGCATCACTTCCCACGTATATATACACGCTCCCCCACCACCTTTGTCTTTTACCACCATTCATTGTTTCCTTGAAATCATACCAAACCCAAACGTCTCCCAAACGCACAAGAAATTCTATAAATATATTTATAGTGACAGAAACCGCTTGCCCCTATCCTTCGTTTCCATCCAAACCCATTTCGAATTCTGTTCTAATTTTGTTTCTTGTGAAGTTTTTCACCAAACCCATTTCGATTCTGTTCTTGCTTTGTTGAGAACATCTGTTGATTTTGTGGGTTTACTTGTACGAATTGATGGCGATTCAAGCAAAGTTGTGCGCAGATAATTTTGGGTTTTCTTCACAGAATTGGATGGACAGTGGTTATGGATTCAATGAGTCGTCGTGTTTCGATTTTCATCAGAAACAGAGTATGTTGTTGTTGCAGAAAACGCAAATTCCTTGTTTTCAGAACACTGGGTTGGTTTCGAATCACAAGAATGATCAAGATTTGGGTTTTTCTTCGAGCTTTTACGCGTTGATTGAGAAGCAGAGGCAAGAGGTTGATCGGTTCATCTGTTTACAGGTTAGAAAACGAAGCATTCAAGAAACCTGTATAGAATGAGATTTTTTTTTATGTTTTTTTATTTTAGGAGTAATATTGTTTAATTTTTCCGGGTTTGGACAGAGTGAGAGGTTTTCTGGTCTTTGAATTTTTTTCCGAATTTGTGTGCAAATTTTGGTATTAATTGTTTGTCTTGATGAGATAATTTTTTTTGAAAAAAATTACGACTTAAAGCCACCAAACAATAGTTAAGGAATTTTTTTGAAACAGTTGTCTTTATTGCATTTTGGGTTATCTTAGCGGAATTCGTTTCAAATTCAATGCTTTTTTCTTTTCTTTTCTAAATTTACTCCTAATTATGTATACAATTGATTAATACAAACATTATGATGAAAATTAAATAAAGGAACACTAAATTAATTCAGGTCAAAGGCATCTTTAAAAACGTCATTTGGGTTTGTTGTTTCTACAAATTTGAATTGGGTACATAAGAGCGTCCTTGTCTACACCGTACATTGGTAAAATCAATGGTTCAGATTTGATGAATTACTCTGACTGATAAGAGTTAACTAACAAATTGGAACGTCCGAAAGTTGTACCGGAGAGGATCCATTTCCCATGGATAAGTTTCTAATTTGGGGTTTTTAATGATTTTGGAAACAGAACGAGAGATTGAAATTGGCTTTGGAAGAGCAGAGAAAGCAGCAAATCCTGTTGTTACTGAGGAAATACGAAGCAAAAGCAGAGTATTTACTGAAGCAAAAAGAGGAAGAGTTATCAAAAGCTATGAACAGAACAGGGGAGCTTGAAGAATTCTTGAGGAGAATAGAAATGGAGAATCAAAATTGGCAGAGATTAGCCACTGAAAACGAAGCGATAGTTTCGAATCTCAACAATTCAATCGAACAACTCAGAGAAAACCAGTGTTTTGCCAATTGGGTTGAAGATGCAGAGTCCTGCTGTGATGAGGAAACAGGGGAAAGCAGGGGGGGACAAGACAATGAAGGAGAACAGAAAACGAGGACGATGTTGTGCAAATGCTGTGGTTCTCGGAATTCGTGTGTTGTTTTCCTGCCGTGTAGATGTCTCTGTTCGTGCAAATCCTGCCAAGGTTTCTTGAATTCGTGCCCTGTTTGTGGGGTGGTGAAGAAAGCCAGCATAGAGGCTCTGATTTGATTTTTTCTTGGGAAAATTTTAATATTTTCCCGAGAAAATGGATGGTAAATAGTGGATTTTGGTCCAACTGAGGGTAAATGAACAGAACCCAATTGGTCATTTTTTCTTGTTTTTTGTTTTTGGTTCTTTCTGCTTACCCTTTTTGGGGTGTCTCTGTGTTCAGATTTGATTTGTACTTTTAACCAACAACCCCCACTAATCAGTTGAACAGAATTTACTGGAGGAAAAAAAGCATCTTTAATTTTCACTGTGTGAGTTTGATTTGATTACACAACTGAGATATTACCGTTCTTTTTTTCTTGCCTTTTGGCAGAGGTAGATTTCACAGTGAAGCAGAAGGGAGGTGAAAGTAAAGTCAGATTCTTGTTAAGGTCATCTTTGGCACAAGGAGCAATGTGGAGTAGTATACATCAAGATATTCATTGCTTTATGGGTTGGGTAGTTTTTTCTTTGACATGAAAGCAAGTGTTAGTAGTTACGATATTAGTGAGATTTGACCCTATGCAAGAAGTGTTAGTTGAAACGGTAGGGCACACGATTCGGGTTCTTCCTCCAAGAGAGTCTGCGTCTTTTACTTAGTAGGGGTCCCCAGGATTCGATTCGTGCCTAGCCTAATTCGAACTAGTTGCTCGAAAGCACCTTATAATGCTAATGGCTTTGCTTTCTTCCTTCTGAAGCTTCAGTTGTATTGGAAGAATTCGTCTTTTTTTTTTTCACATAAAAAAGATCTCAAAAGAATGTCTGTCGCGGGAGATCCAATTTACTGAGATGAAGAGGCTTTAGACAGAGATTAAAACTTGATGTTATATGTCTAGTTGACACGCCATTATGGTATGAAGCAAGATGGCAATGAGATGTGTTTTGGATCACATGAAATTTACACATCCTCACTATATGAAGCAAAAATCACTTGAAGTATTATTGCTCAAGTCTTAGAAAGATTTGTTATTATGATTATGGAACTATTTGGGCTAATGTCTAAGCATTCAATCTTATATCGAGGAGATATTTGGATTAGAGCATCTCCAATGCATATTCCATGCCTTCAAATCTCTCCCTATTCCTCCATTTTAGACGAAACTTGCACCCCAACCAATCTTTCATTTTGGAGGAATGTGGAGGATTGAATTTGTTTTTAGAGGATCCTCCAAACCTACTTTTTGAATAAAAAATAGAAAAAATATTAGATTTTGAGTGAGAGTGAATAATGATTGGAGAGAAAATGAGATAATATTTGAAATAGAGGGTGACTATAGAGTTATGAAGAATTGTGACTGGAGTATGTATGAATAGTAAAATTCTCTAAATTTACATTTTGATAAAATAATATTACTTTGATCCTCTAAAATGGAGAAATAGAATGAAAATGCTCTGGGAGTGTTTGAAGTACCAATCTATTGGTTTGATAATTGCATTTTCAGACGAACTGAGTGGCCAGTCGAGCTTTCCAAATCTGTTGCAATTCAAGTGTTAGTTTTATGTATGTACTATGTAAGGTGCATGGATCAAGCGGGAGATTGCCCGAAAAAATAAATAATATTTATTTTATGTGGTCTTATGCATTATATTTTCTAAAATTGAGTTGCAATGTTTTTATTGGACTTAATGGATTGGACCATGCTAGTCAATTTATGTGATTTAATTGACAACATGTAATTTTATTATTGGGTAGTGGTTTCCCAACATTTTTGGTGAGATTATATCTCAACCATTGATTGACTTGTTTCTAAGACGGGAAGGAAAACATATGATGTATTTGTGTAGAGAGGCTGTCCCCTGTGAGGTTATTTTTGTGTGAGCTCTTCTTTTTTAAAAGGAGGCTTACGATTATTTTTATCCCATCAGTTGAAAAATACCATCACATGGGGTAGAGCTCTAGAGCGTTCTTGAACTCTCAAGTTGGAGACGATGAATTTCACATTAGGTATGTGCAAAAACTCTCCCCTCCTCGCTCTTGATAGATGATTTCTATAAGATATCCCTGATAAAGCAGTTTTCGGCGCTGATCGATTGATGACCTGCAAAACAAGAAAGACTAGGGACATTTAGCCAACCAGCCTTCGATGCATAAGTCAGTCGATTTGTGGCGTGTAGAGAAATATTCAGAGGCGGCTCCACCCTTGGGGTTGGGTGGCCACTTGAACACCCTTAAGGAAAATTTTTGTTCAGAAATACATGTAAAATTTTTAGATTTAGTTTAGTATAGCCGTTGTTGAACACCCTAATCAAAAATATTTGAACACCCTACTCAAAAAAATTTGAACACCTCGCTAAACATGTCAGCCCACAAATCAATTTTATGTAAACAATCCACTAAAGTCTAAAGTCTTCCTATAAATGATCAATGTGCACTCTAAAGCCTTTTATATTTTATAATATTACGTGTGATAAATATGTATGGGGTTTTATTTGAACATTTATATTTTGAACGCTCACCAATCCTGGTAATTCACAATAGAATTCTTAATACACCAGTTTTAAAAAATATTTATTGGATTGATATCATCCTATGACTTCTCTCTGAGCAACAATCAACTCTCTATATAAAAAAATGAATATCCGTGCGAACATATTTGACACACAAATTTCTACAATAAATTTTAGTGCATTTATCCCCCTATTTAATTTTAGTTGACTCAATAACATAGAATTCGTCAAGAAAATTTGTGACATAATAAGTTTTTTCATATCATTTGTCCCCATTATTCACACTAATATATGAAAATTTTGTATGTATATACTAGTTAGTAGAGCTAGTAGAGTTGAGGTAAATGTTGCACACCCTGTCCAAAATTTCTAGAGCCGCCACTGGAAATATTGCTCAAGTAATTAGAATACCTGAACAACGTACCGTATTCCTAATTATGCTAGTGATTATATAGGCATTCGTAGTGGTTGAGTCTTTATCTTTTAGTTTCCTTAAAGCATTAGACCTCTTAATTCGATTCGGATTTGGACTCTTAATGCCTTTATGAATATTTTGGGATGAACATGGCAACCCCTTAGGATTATCTATGTACAATTCATCCACATCTTCTAGGTTTTGAGTCCCCATAGGCCTCAAAGACCTGCTACAGAAGCTTATTACAACATTCTTGACGTTCTGCTGTGTCTGCCAGACCTGTGAGGTCACCACTGCAAAAAGGCATGAAAACTCATGAAAAACTGTGATTAAAAAAAAAATTGTGATATTTGACAATATAACATCTCAGTTTTGCCTAAAAACCGTGATTGTTCACAGAGAAATCATCTCAATTTTTAGTAAAACCGTGGTTAAAAAAATGGGAAAAACCATGATCAAAAAAATTAACCACCTTACCTTGCAAACCTAGCTTCTATCCATATTCGATCCTTTGCAAACCTTGCTTCTACAAACACCTATCCACCACACCAATTATGCATTTCATTACATTGTTGAACTATTTAATACATATAATAGTTTTTGTAGGTTTTCACTTGCCCATATTAGTTTCTTGAACATTAACTATGATTTTCTAGACTTTATGTACTTTTATAGTTTCCAAGCTTGTTTGAGAAAGTCTAATTTTTGGTTACAACGACGTTTTTTTTGGTTAAACACATATTCTATGAGTTCATGACAATAAAAAAAAAAAAAAATGGTTTAAAAAGGATGTCTCATCTTCCAATTCAGTAAAATTTCCTTCCATCAAAACATCTAAATCCCTCTTTTCTTTCTAAAGCATAATTGTGATCCTCCAATTCAATAATTTTCATCAAATTAAAACTTTTCTCCCAATAAAATTTTACTCTCAACCGTTCTCCAATATCCATCATATTCTGACATTTCTTTAGCAAGACAAAAAATAAGAAAAGATCTCAATTTTTGTAAAAACGTGATAAAAAAATAAGAGTTAGATTTTTTTATCACGGTTAAGTACATAAACCGAGATAATATAGTTTTAATCTCGATCATCTATAAAACGTGATTAAAAATAATATTGAAATTAAGCTTTAATCTCAGTCATTTAAAAAGTGTGATTGTTCACTTAACCGTGAAAAAAAATCTAACTCTTATATTTTTATCACGTTTTTACAAAAATTGATATCTTTCTTATTTTTTAGGCGTGATCTTTGTACCTTTAAGTAATAGTGGATTGAGCTGGCCTCACTTGAAGGTCAGCCCAACCTTATCAATCCCTATGATTTTTTGGATTTTTTCCCAACAAGAGAAGTGTTGGTTGAATGCTTTAAGTTTCGTGATGATGAAATTGTCATAACTGTCCACGCTAACAAAGAAAGTTACTGGAAAATAAGTACTATCTCATTAGTTAGGTACTTACAAGGTCGATAAAATTTGGAAGTTACTCGGATACAAATCCTGACACAAACAAATCCTTGAACCGTGTTTGATGTGTGTTGGTTACATGTGTATTGTATTTGTATGGTCTGGATTGTATTTGTATGGTCTGGATTTGGGGTATCCGTAGTGACTCAAGTCACTACATTCCTGTAGTGATTTCAATTGTGGGCCCTCTATAATCTGTATTTGGGATCGAAACCGCACAATTTGTTGGGTACGTTGAGCAGATCTTTCATGTAGAAAATCAAATTAATTGGATATTGGTAGCCATATGTTCGGGTACCATTTATATGGATGTCCAATATCATTTAGAGAATACACTTTAAGACAATTTTGTCTCAATTGTGTGTCTATCCATCTCCGATAATCATAATTTTTTGTACCCATGATGTGCTCAACATTCATGGAAAAATGAACGGTTCCGATCTCAAATGAATATTTCAGAGGGCTCACAATTGAGGTCACTACGGGAATGTAGTGACTTGACTCACTACAGGAACCCCATGTCCGGTCTGGTCTCGTGCGTATCGAACAGACATATATGTGTTATGTCCGGAATCTACTCTTAGAGCATCCGCATTTGGTGCTCTCTAAAAATGTTTGTTATATGACAAAAAGTGTTAAAAGTAGGACCCAAAAATTATGTGTTAGAGAGTTGTTAGGTAGAGCATAAAAAAGTGGCACATTTGACAACTTTAGGGTTTTTTTTAGTGTTAGTTAAAAGAAGGGAAATTTATCGAAATTGTCCCTCTAGTTTCACCCATGTCTCGATTTCGTCCCTCTAGTTTCAATTTCACTCTAACGAATCCTGTAATTTCAATTTTGGTCGATTTGAGTACAATTAATAACGGCCGTTAGAAAAGATGACGGAAGTCCCAATTTGGGGGTTTTTGGAGGGTCAAACATGTCTTTTCGCCCACCTTCTTCCCCAATACCAAAACCCTAACTCCTCCTACCCATTTTATCTGTTCATTCAAAAAAAGAAAAAAAACCTTGATTTTCTCAAGATAATGACAAAAAAATCCTTGCCCATGTGGGCTTGTTCGTTTGGGTTTTCGGAACCGGATTTCGAAAACCCTTCCTTGTTCGGTTTCCCAAATGGGTTTTCTGCCCTTTTACTTTTTGAAGGGTTTTGAGAACCGGTTCTCAAAACCTCTTCCAAACAAGGTGACAAATCACTCTCACTTCACTTCTCTGTCCTAAACCATGTCATCTGACCCCGCGCCGCCGTCGGATCAAATGTCCTCCCTAACCCTATCCCCCAGCACCACCGCCACCGCTGCCGTCGAAGAATCCCAGTTCTCCCAGCGCGTCCTGATCCGGTCCATCATTACCCGGCCTGACGGCGGCGCATGCCTCGTCGGCCACACAGTCCGCGTGGGCGGCTGGCTTAAATCTGGCCGCGAGCAAGGCAAGGGTGCCTTCGCGTTTCTAGAGCTCAACGACGGCTCGTGCCCCGCTAATCTCCAGGTAATCAAATGGCCGGAGATTTAAGAAAGTGAAAATTTGCTACTCTGATTCTTATTAAAAGATTATACCTACATGTCCTATTACTGAGCAATATGAATTTCTGAAAAGTTGTGTTCTTTACGCTGGATAATATGGTATTAAAGTGTGGAATTGGAATTGATATCATGATTAATTAATTTGAATTAATATCATTATGAACCAATACTGGATTTGCAACAATGGATTCACATTTTCGCTCCTACTTTTTGTATATCTACATTTCTTTATGTGTGTGTGTTTTATTTATGTTTAGCTGGAGTATTTTTTATAGTTTCGGTAGTTCTGACTTTTGAGTAATATGAATTGTCAATACTGGATTTGCATCAATGGTGGGGGTTAATCCCATAGATTACAGATATATACTAAAAGGATTTTCTCGTCATTATCTTGAGAAAATCAAAGTTTTTTTTTTGTTTTTGTTTAATTTTTTAGCGTGTGAATGAACGGTTAAAATGGGTGGGAGGAGTTAGGGTTTGGTATTGGGGAAGAAGGTGGGCGAAAAGACATAATTGCCCCCTCCAAAACCCCCCAAATTGGGATTTCCGTCACCTTTCCTAACGGTCGTTATCAATTGTACTCAAATCGACCAAAATTGAAACTACAGGGTTCGTTAGAGTGAAATTGAAACTAGAGGGATGAAATCGAGATAGGGGTGAAACTAGAGGAACCATTTCGATAAATTTCTCTTAAAAGAATAAAATTGGGACCCATGCTCTTTTATTCTCTCTCCTCTCACTCTTCTTTTCTCTCTTCTCTCTCCTATTTTCCCACGCTACCTGCAAAGTGACAGGCCATGCTGTCCTTCGTCCTCCGCCCTTCTCTATCTCTCTCATGCTTCTCTACCGTACTAGCCGCAGAAAACAAACAACTAAAATCTAATCCTGAAATGGGTGCCTAAAAATACCTCTAAAGTGGTCAAATGGAGCCCAAAAGATTGATTTTTGTTGCTAGTTTCCTAAACTCTTACACTAAAGTGGTCTAAAAATGTCAAATGTGGATGCTCTTAAACTTTGGACAATTTTGGGGACAGTTGTTTTAATTCATGCTTGGAATATGAAATAAGGGTGACTATTTTGCGAGTCTTTTGTATGAGCAAAATTCAGATACAAATACATCATAAGTCGTTCAATGCATGTGATCCTCTCAAAGTGCATGTAAAATTTATACATATTAAACGAATCTGAACGCATTTATATCTTGGGTTGGGTTGCTTGCTTGTTCCGGTTTTTGAATCCGTAACACTACAAGCTCTAGTTATGGATGATGGATGCAGAATTTTATCCTTGGATAACAAAATGCATGGGGGTGCCGAAACACTACTTGTTCTAGACTTCTAGTACTGGAGGGATGCAGAATTTTATCTCAGGACAACAAATGTACTATGCGGACAGGGATAGTAGTACTTACATTTGATGATAGGAATTTAATTCTATGACGATGATAGGAATTTAATTCCATGACAATGTAAGTAGGAGTACATAACCAGGGCCGTCCTGACTTTTCAAGGACTTCAAGTGAGAATAAAGATAAGCCCTTTATAAATTCTTAAGATAAACATAAAATAAAAAACTTTTCCAAATTTTTTTCGCACCGGCATCCTATATTCCCCTAATTCCCCAATGATTTTATGAGATAAAACGGTAGATTTTATGAGATTTTTGTCAAACTCATCCCCTTTTTCTTTTTAAAACACGATTTTATCATTTGGGAACACGTAATTTTATCACCCCTCTATAAAACTCAACTATAACGAGAATTGTCATTTTATTGTGTTCTTCATTCCCCATCTTTACTATCCATTTTTCATTCTTTAAATATTCAACTACGTACACTTGAACTCTCATTTTGTTTCGCTCTTATTAAAGGAAGCCAGTCATTGAGCTCATTCCAAGTTAAATTAAGGTGGGCTGGTGGGTTGTTTTTGTGCCTACTTTGATCAGATTTTTACCACTAAGTACAGAAAATGAATCCTTAATTCCCTAGAAAGTAACACTCAATTTTTAATTACCTCTAGGTAAAACTCATTAATAAGATTACCTTTCTACCCTCCAAACATAAATTTACTCTTTACTCCACCTCTCACTCCCCACATTCATCCACCATGCACTTCTAGCCGGCGAAATTTTCCGGTCGATGACTTTTCCGGCGGCCTCCTGCGAATTTTTAAACTTTCCGGCCGACGACTTTTTCCAGCCGGCCAAATTCACTGCGAATTTGCATTTTATTTATTTATTAAAACTCACTTTTTGTATTTTTTTTTTCCCCACAAAAATGTTTACGTCAAGCAAAAAAACAAAGCCGTAGCCATTGCTCCATTGTTGACAGTTTTTGGCCACCAAAGAAAATTTCTCAATGGATTACAAGTTACAACAACGATTTTCAGAAGAAAAAAAGGAAGATTACACCACAACAGTCATCAACCACAACCAAATTAAGAAGATCTAAAAAATTCACACCCTGCGAATTTTTGAACTACGACAATTGAGAACCACAACCAAACTAAGAAGATCAAACAGAGGCTGAGAATTTCTGAAACCTACGGCTGCGAAAATTAACGGCATGGTTTTTCAAAAAAAAAAAACTGCGAATTTCTTAAACCTATGGCTGAAACTTACGGCTGCGAATTTCTTAAACCTTACGGCGAAAGGACTCATTCCGGCGAAAGGGCAGAAAATTCGCAGTGATATACGTTGTATGGTTGTAGATTCGGCACTGCTGATACCGGAACATTCCGGCGAAAAGGCACGTGGTGGTGGTGGTAGGAGGGGGATGGGGAAACGGCAGCCACCATCATCACGCACGAGGCACATACACTGTGAAGAATTTGAAGGCCAAACACAACTCACATTTATTTTTTTTTCTCTCTCTCTAGAAATAGAATCAACACCCAGAAAATGTTTTTGGATGCGGATAGAGGAAACCTAAAGGAAAAAATGGGAAATCTCACAGGGGAATGATTTGCTTTTTTCTGCCGGCAACTGGCTTTCTTTAATAAATTTGTACCATCTAACGTGCTGGGGTAATTCGGCTGTAAAGGAGCGTGTTCCCCATGCCACCACGCGTGCTGGGGTAATTTTGTCAAAAATTCTACTACTTACCTTAGTGGGAAGTTTTTGCTTGTGGGGGTGAGCTAGCGGTAATTACAATCACAAAAGGTGACCGGCCCGTAAAATCCTCTACTTTGATTGGGTGTTTATTGAGCCTACTACTTGTTTGGGTGTTTATTGGGCCTTTACATTTAAGTTAAGGTGGGTTGTTGGTTGTTTTTTGAGTAGATATACATATGACTACTACACATGGGGCCCTAAAATTACCCATTTTTATGGCCTAAAGCCCAGGCACTTTGGGCTTTAGGTTAGGGTCGGTGCTGTACATAACCACCAAGGTTGTAGCCTAGATGGCTAGGGTGTGACCATGCGAGGGTTGAACTGTTGAAGTCTCCCCTCCCACACGGTCACCGGCGAATCCCACTTGCGGGTAGTAGTCTTGTGAATTAGATGTTGTGTAGAGGGTTCTTGATTTGCTCTAGTACTTTGGTGGGTTGTGGTGACGGAGTCGCCCTCCTAGACAGTAGCTATGGCTCAAACGAGACATTTCACGACAGATGAAAATCCCTATGGTCATGCCCAAAGGATTCGTTACGCTGGTCGCCCACTTCTATCCTTTTTGACCTAGAAAAAAAAAATAGAAGTACATAAGCAGATATAATTGATGCGTTTACTAGTTCATATTGTCCGGATCAATTCCCTACTTTATATATATTTTTTTACATATAAAGAGGGAATTTTGGTTTTGGTACGCCAATTTTACCAAAATGTCCCCACCTTCATCTGTTATTTACTCGCTATATCTCATCTTTTTTTTTAACTCTGCAATTTCCTTCGGATAAAAAAATAAATTACTTTCGCGCATAATTTTTTCTTTTTTTGCAGCAAATTAAACTACTAATACAGTCTTTAATTCGATGCATAAAAATTTGAAATTTTTTGTACGAAAGTGTTTTACATTGTTGGCTTTGCAATTTTATTCTGATAAGAAAATAAAGTAGTTCTACGCATAAATATGTTTTTTTGCACTAATTAAACTTCTAATAGAGATCTTTAATTTGATGCGAATTTTTTTGAAAAATTGTGTTTGAAAGTATTTTACATTGCTGGAGCAATATTACTACATTGCCCTTCACCAATCAGTTATGAGTTGGCTTTGCAATTTCATTTGGATAAAATATTAAAGTACTTCTGCACATAATTTCTTTTCCTTTTTTGGCATCAAATTAAACTACTAATAGAGATCTTTAATTCAATACGGAAGAATTTGAAAAAGTGTGCACTAAAGTATTTTGTATTGCTGGGGCAACATTACTACATTGCCCTTCACGTATTTTACACTGCTGGGGCAAGATTACTACATTGCCTCACCAAATCAGTTATGAGTTAGGTTTGCAATTTTCTTCGAATAAAAACGTAAAGTACTTCCACGCATAATTTTTAATTTTTTTTTGCACCAAATTAAACAACTAATAGAGATCTTTAATCCGATGCGGAAAATTTTTAAAAAATTGTGTAGGAAAGTATTTTACATTGCTGGCTTGTTGGGTTTACAAAGAGTTTGGTTGTCAAGTTTTGGCACGACAATATTACCAAATTACCCTTCACCAAATCAGTTATGTCATTGGTCGTATGTGGATTTGCTATATTCTGTAAGAAAGTATTTAATTTTTTGGTCCAAAAAATACACATTTTTTTTAGATCTTCGAGTTGTAATGTACGTTTATTACATTTCTTCAATTCTTCAACTTATTTTTGTGATAGTAGGACCAGCTTGCGTGCCTGGCGGACAATCTCATCACTAGATCTACTACATATACTTTGATAATCAATAAATATTAAGCATAAATTATATGAATAGTTTTATGAAGAAAGTCGCCCCTAACCCCATATATCCCTATACTTCGGTCCACTCTTTCACTGCATTATTTTAACCCTGATCAATGAACACAATAAATTCATTTGTATACCCAATTTGTTGGAATTTAAACTTAAATTATTCAAGTTAGGGACGGAGGGTTAGCAATAAGCCTCCGAACCAATTTTTTTAAGTTTGGCTAAAACTCAAACCGGATCTAACCGTTTACTTTGTAGAAACTAAACCAAATCACCAGTTTGGTCCAGTTTCGGTTCGATTTATCGTTTTTTTTTCTTTCACCCCCTATCTTCACATACAACATTTGATTCATGAGGACTACTATCAAAATCGAGTTTAAACGAAACCATGTGAAGGGAGATTCACCCCGCACCTCCCAACTCTACTACACAAAATTGATTTAAACTAAAAATTATCTTACTGTGTTTTACGAGACAGGTCACTTTCTCATAGTACATCAACCCAAAAAAATTGACTTAAGACAATTCTGACAAGATTATGAATACCGTACTAGCTTGGGTACCGATTTTCTTAATGATATAATATGAACCAGTACCGGTCAAATACAGGGTACCATTTTGGATTTAGCATTATTACCATTGCATATAGTTATAAATTGATATTTTTTCATGTACCATCCAATTCATCATAATAGTAAGTATAAATTTTCATTAGACCACAAAAATTACGCTCCCATTGTATTATTCGAAATTATCATTTTTAAAAAAGAAAAAAATCTATTTAAAATTACAAACCTATATCCATACCAAAGGCTATAATAGAGTCTTGACCCAATTCTATGGCTTACCATATTTGGCTCAATTTGGACGATTTTACCCCTTCAATTTATGGCTTGCCTTATCTGATTTTGGTAATTACTGGATTTCCCTGTGGCTGTTTTGGTCTTTTGATTGTTTTGTTGCACAATTGCAGAATTTCCCCTTTTGTTTTATAAATTTCGCTTGGGTCTCCACTACTTTATATATGTTGCTTTTATATCTCTTATAAAATGTTTTGTCGAAAAATCAAATTCTTTTAATTATTTACAAATAATTTTAACATTTTGGATTACATTATATTAAATCAATAAATGAACAATTTATCTGAGTTGTAAAAAAAATCCTAAAACAAACCAAAAATATATATAATTTCTAAACCCATTGAATTAAGTAAAAAATTAAATAGCATGCACATATTTAATTTTTACCTACGGACAAACACTATAACCATTAATCTCGTACGAACACGTTGCCTAATACCTAGTACTACCATAACTCTCCAAAAGTTGAGACTTGAAATTTCAATCTCAATTAAACCTTAAAAAACCAACCCACCAAAACAAATTGCTGAATCAGGAAAAATCGAATAGAGTGAGTGAAACAACAAGCATCTTATCCGCTCCTTGAAAGAAGACACCAATATCTGACCGTTCTTTTTTCTTTTCTTTTTTCCTTTGAAATGACCCGTTCTTTATCCGTGAGATGCGGTACTTTCTCATAATATTTCAGTTTTACTGGGTTAATACTGCAAACACAAAAAAGAACTCGTAGAAACAAAGAAACGAACGACCAAGAATTTCAAGGAAGCGCATCTGCCCGTCGCTCACGCTTCTGGTTTCCGGCTCAATCTCTCTCCATATTTATATACACGTATGTATGCATATATAATTGATTTGGGTTTCAATAGATTGCATCTTCATAAATACAAAATCGTCTGAAATTTTGACAGTATTGGTGGGTTGTATGCAGTTTTGAATTGGAAGAGAGAGATTTGTTCAAATGGCCAAGAAGTCGAGACCCAAGAAGTTATCTGTATACCTCTACATTCCTAACATCATTGGTGGGTTTTTATTCACTCTCTTGTTCGATTTCAATTAGGGCTTCATAGGTAATTCGAATTGCATATCACAACAATTGTGGCAAGCATTTCTTGCTTATTTTCGTGTTATTGATTATAAGCTTATGTGGGTTTTCCGAAGGATGAATGTAATTCTAGGATTGTTGTTATTCTGCAAATATGTTGCGTACAAGTTACATATTGTGGGGCTACTGTACGAATTCATTATTGCTTACATTAGTCAGCAGTGGCGTAGCCAGAAATATGAATCCGTGGGGCACTGTGAAACACAAATACTACGAATTTTTTTTTTCTCCCTTTGATTACAGAGGGACAATAACCACTTTTTCCAATTGTAATACTAACAAAACTAACATATTGATCAGTAAAGCCACAAATCTGAGTTTTTACAAGAGAGCATGGTGAGTTTTCAGGCTTTGAAAGTTTTGCACGGTAGTTTATGTCAATGATGCGTTCAAAAATATCTACTCTAAATTATGCACTCGTTCTATTGCTCATCGACTATTCACCCGTACGTTTTTTTGTTTGAACGTATTCACCCATGCGGTTGCGTCTCGGTTTTTTCACTTGATTCATACTAAAAAAATGAGCTCTCAATCTATGTTACATGGACTTGGGTGCAAGTATCGGGTGCGAATGAGAGTCCAAGTGTTGGACCTTCTTAAACTTAAATCTTAGGCCATTGGGATATGTGTTCCCTAATTGGGTGTGGGTATGGGGACACGTCGTCAACGGTTGTTTGAAGTATACATTGCATAACTTTTTTTTGATAATGTATCGTGAATTATATTAGTAATGTATTTAAACAGGATGGAGGTAAGAAAAATATGTTTTTGCTATTTCATGTCTATGTGAAAGACTAGAAATATCACTTTTCTAGCAAATGTGATTCTTTTTCTGTAAATATCATGACAATAGAGGATCCGAGTGTCCAAAATGGATACGCATATCGGACACATCGACACGGGTACTTCAACCAAAATGAAGGATCCATATAACATAGCTCTGAATACTTGGTACTACTAGGTTTAGTAGGTATTAGATAAATTTGGTCTCTTTTAATTTTGACTATCAAAATAATTTTGTGTTTTTCGGTAAATTTAATTTTAAAAACTTGAACTTATAAAAAACGATCTCCAAAAATGCAGTGGGAATACTTGCCCCGCTGGTCATAGGCTAGCTCCGTCGCGGTGGGTGAGCTGCCATTTTCTGGTTATTAATGTTTCGTGTATGCAAGATTCTTCTTGATTTTGTTCCATTTGCATATTGAATTATTTTATGCTTCTATGGGCACCCGGGATAAGAGTTATCATGAGCTGCTTTGCCTTTTACATGTATTGTGACAATATATTGCTTGCTTATGTAGTTTGGTTGGGCTAACTTATGTAGTTTGGTTGGGCTAACTTATGTGTTTGTTAGGCTTACAAGGGTGGGCTGACATTTTCTACCTACTATGTTAAGGGCTTTAAGGCCCAAGGGTGTGCAAGATTCTTGAGAATTTTTTGTTTTTGTTGTTGTTGTTGTTGTTTTACACTTGTTTAGTTTCTTCCTTTTGGTGTATTTAATTCTCTTATGCCTCTATGATATCCAGGATACATAAGAGTTCTTATGAACTGCTTTGCCTTTTACATTTGCTTTTCAAACAAAAAGCTTTTCTCAGTTCTGTACTTCATAAGGTGAGGATCAAAGTTTTACTACTCGTTTTTATTGCTTTACGTGTTACTTCTCCTTTATTATGAGTTTTGTTGCCTCTAGTTTTTTGGATAGTTTAAGTATTAACTGCTTTTTCTGATTTCAGCTTTGTTTGTGATGCCTTGGATGGTTGGTTTGCTCGCAAGTTTAATCAAGGTATGAATTCATCTTGTTCTTGTAGAATCATGTTTCAGCAAAACCTTACTTAAGTGTCTAGAGTCTAATATAAATTACACAGGATCACTGATAATGCTATTTGTTACCTCAGTTTATCCTTGTTTACACTTTACATAGGTTCATGTCTTGAAGTGGACCATTAATGATTATGTACTGCATATGCCAATGGAGCATTAAAACTGTTGATAGCTTGTATGACTCTAAACTGATTTACCAAAAATATTTTTTGTTCTGATGGACACGCTGATATCGCTATTTCTGTAAAATGTTGGACACGGACACGTTGAGGACACAGTATATCATATACATCTAAACATAATAGATAAGATACAATAAGTTATGAAGAATCTAGTTGACATGGGACTCACAAAATCTTTAAAAAATAAGACATGGACACGGTTAGGAATCCTCGAGAAATTCTTACCAAATTCCAATTGAATTTGATATGATAAATTGTAAGAATTACTCCTTTTCCAACTTTGCATATTATATCAATCCGACAGCTTTGATATTAACATATCAGCAAGTGTCCAACAAATGTCGATCACATATTTATCTTTTAGTCATAAAAGCCAAAGAAGTGTCGGACACGTTACATAAAAAATGTCCGACACGTGCCCGAATTAAGATTTTTATTTTCTAATTGCGGACAAGGAAAAAAGAGTATTGGGCATGTGTCCGAGGAGTCTCACTGTCACGCAACCTCCTTTAAGTGCCTGTGCTTATTAGGTATCATCTGATGTCTCCCCCTCTGTGTATCTGTGCACCTAAAACCTGTTATGCCCGTATAGGATCTAAACCAAACAAACACAAAGGCAATCACACACAACAACGAGATATACTTGGTTCCCCAAATTCAGATACTCCTCGAGGGGCAGCGGATATGTATTGGCTATGGAGGATTACAATCACTCTACACTCGCAATACAACCTCACAACTTCCCTCGTGTATCTCTCTGTATTTTATGATACAAAACAAGGAACCAGAGGTTCCACTTTATAGCCAAGCTTGGAGCCCTGTTTCTACATCACGCCAGACAAGGTAATGAAGTCTCGATTGCTGGCACAGTGTATGGAGGCCTAGGGATGTGAGCTGATAATGAGAGGAGGAAGCCACAAAGACTCCAAAGTCGACAAAACCAATATTCAATTTTACACAATTTAGGTATTCATTCATACATGGTAAAAGAATTCTATTTATCAACGAGAAACGAAAAAAATTGTTAAACAAGACTTATTCTCTAGACACCTTGATAAATGGACACAATCTTCATGTTTCCGAGAGTTTTTGAAAGGTTTGCTCAAAAATTTTCTGACCGGTACTTTACAATCTACTTCAATAAGGTCGTGTCAAATGGACAAACTATTGCAATTTCGGATCTTTTACAGTCATAAACATTGAACGGTGATTTGATTTCTCTGCCTTTTATTTTTTCTCTCTTACTTCCAGTTTCGACGTTTGGAGCCGTTTTGGACATGGTGACAGATAGGTGATCTTCCCTCTTCTCTCTTTCTAAAGCAATATGGTGATGATAATTATATCCTCTCCTTCTAACGATGTTAGTCCTTTTGGGAGTTTGAACTTGTTTTGTGTCATGCATTTTATGCACTCAAATCGAAATACAAATGTATTGATTTTCAACATTGCCCCTTCGTCCCTACGTTTGAAATGATTTAACCATTTGTAGGACAGGGTTTTGGAAAACGAAAATGTTTTATGCTTTGACTTTCCAAAGTGGACATACCTTTTGGGGCATACCAAGGTGGAAGATGGAAAAACAAAATGGCACAGAGGGAGTAATAATAGCAACTTCCAATCTCTGTCTGTCATCTTGTGTAGTGTTTTTTTTCATAAGTGACTACAATTATTCCATTTGTTACTGGGCCGTTTGATCACAGAGTTTTTTTTTTCCCTCAGGATTAGCACTGCTTGTCTACTGGTAATTCTCTCCCAAGTATATAGGTAGAAATTACTTTACCCAGCAACTTTTGCGGTAACCACCCTGGACTTTATTTCTTGTGTATTTGAGGTTTCTATTGTGTATTTCCAGGCCTGGCTTAGTTTTCTTGTCATTACTGGCTTTGGATATTGCCAGCCATTGGTTCCAGATGTATAGGTAAACATATTACTTTATATTTCTGATTTTGCATTTATATCTGAAGAAGGTTGAACAGATGGGGAAATTTGATGTTTCACCAAGTTTTCTTCTGTTAGAATGCAAGCTACTTTCCAGGTTTTATTTTTTATTTTTTATGGCCATTAATGCTGTTCAGTTGTTTTTTGCCCACCACTTCTTCATTGCAGTACATTCCTGGCAGGCAAAGCTAGTCATAAAGATGTAAAAGACAGCACTAATTGGCTATTCAAGGCATATTATGGAAATCGGATGTTTATGGGTTACTGTTGTGTGGCATGTGAGGTGAATGTCTCTCCGGGTTACTTCTGTTAAGACAGTTGTTTCACTTCGGTGTTTGCTATTCTTTTAAACCAAGTACTTTGGTCTGCAGCTGCTTTACATAACTCTATTTCTTCTGGCAAAGAACCAGAATGAGAATCTGACCAAGGTTGGGCTTCATTTGGTTGATGTTGTCATATTTTCTGCCTGAATGTTGTGACTCGTGAGGATTTTCTTACCCAGGTTATATTGTTTCTATACTTCCATTTAGGTTGTGCTGGAGGCTGCCAAACAGAACTCAGTTCTTGCTGTTCTACTTGTGTTACTTTTGGTTGGATGGGCAATCAAGCAAACAGTAAATTTTATACAGGTAAAACCTATGGATGTAACTAAGCAAGGGATAAAAACATTTCATTTCCCAAACATTTGTGGTTTGGCGTAGGGCCGTAGGCCTGGCTCCCTTATCAGGTGTGATGCCTGTGTTCAAGCCTTCTGCCAGACTCATTCCCTTTCTCTTTAACCTCCCTACCAAATATGGATAGAAGCTTATTTCTGGATAGTGGTGAAGTTTAGCTATCATAAGCCGACACGTAAATGGATAATTTATTACCTACATTCGAAAAGCTGGTCAATGCGAGCTTATTGCAAGTTTGTCTTGAAGAGTAATAGTTGTGCATATGCTTCTGATTCTTGTTAGTGACTGTTAAGCGTTTTTGTCCAAAGTTAAGTAATTTAGTTGATATGCATATTTTTTTAAGCTAACTCCGCCTGTGTTGTGCTTAGAGTCTTATCTTTTTACAACCGGTCCCACCCAAGCCCGGATAAAGGAGGAGGGTTGTGTGTTAGGTAGCTGACAACCAACACATAAAACCCCGTTAGATCCTTATGACATGAATCCAAACAAGAAAAAGGATTCATCTAGCCGACCCCAAGTAATTGGGACATAAGGCTTGGTTTGGTTTGGTATGCATTTTTTTTAAGCTGAATTTTGGTGCACACTACTGGTTTAGTAATTAGTTGTTTTACTCATTGCCTAAAGTTAAGGGTGATACTTGCGTTAATTTTGGATAGTGCTTCCGAGTTTAGACTACGGTCGTGCTGAACTGCCTCACTTAGATTTCAGATGTTTGCTTTGTTACCTATAAATTGGCAGACAATAAATGAATACAGTGAGAAAACCCTCCTGATGTAGATTATTGTTTATTCGCATGCTATCTGCTACTTATAGCATTACATTTTTTCCCGAAAGCGTTTACAATGATATGCTATTTCTTTATTACTACTTATCTATTTTGGGTTGGGGTCTGGGAGTGGTTTGTGAGTCAACATATGGGGTCGGTGATTAAATCTTCAACAGTCGATCATTGTCACTAATGGAGACCTTTTTCACTGTCATTGGTCTGGTTGATGTGTTGTCATGATGATTCCAATACAGTTTTTCTAGTAGACTTCATACTGTTCATTCTATGACTTAAAGACAGTTTACATATAGTTTAGATGAGATTCTAGCGGCGTTTTATTTTTTTGGTCAATTTTTGGGTTCACATGCCATTCTTTTGGATTTCTTTAGTTTTGGGTGTTGTGTTCCTGGAATTGCAGTGATCTGGACCTTAAACTGAAACTCGTTTTTATGGTCTCAGATGAAGACAGCGGCAGATCTATGCGTGGATTACGACATTGACAAAAAGCAGAAGGCATAAAACTTGAACTGAGAAATGCCCCCACAGCAAGGTTGCTTCAAAAAACATGCAGACCTTATCTTCGGGACCTTGTTGACTTATCAGTTGCTTAAGCAGAAACATCCTGGAAGCGGTGTACCCATTTTCTATCGATCAATTCATGACTTTTTGTTTGGACTTGCTGTAGAAAGGAAAAGATTATCTCTGTATGGTTTTTGCATACTCAGAATCGTGGTTTTGGGTTTCTTTTTATAAGCCTAGGTCATTTGTTCTTTGAAGGGTTGGATGTACATTCTTGCAGACGAAATGAATATGATTCTTTTAATTGGTCTGTGTTGCATTTGTTTTTTTGGAGAGCCCAGTTCATTTACCGCCGGGTTGTTCCTTTGTAGATACTGCAGCTTTTTGCAATTGAACTTGTCAGTGTACTGGATGCTTCTGTTGAATCATGCTCTATTATTAGGGAATGCTATTCTGGGTTGAACTACCAAAGAGAAGGGAAAGAAAAGGTGCAGATTCACAGAATCAACAAAGAGCTCTCAATCGCCGGTTGTTCCAATCCTCCCAATTCTGTTCAAGTTTCGAGCTTGCAACCATACTTCTTCGGAACTCAAAAACTATGATTTCTCATGAGGTTCTCCAGAACTCAAAAACTATGATTTCTCATGACGTGCCAACAGAGCCCTAAAAGTCATCCTTTGATCCCCGAACTTTTGTTCTTAATTAGTGAAAGACTGAGACAAAAGCTATCGAAAAATTTCACCATGCAATACAAAAGTCTCCGACTGTCCTTGTTAATCATTACTCTATTTCGTTGGCTGAGATTGCTAATCATTACTCTATTCGTGGGCCGAGAATTGGCAAAAGGCATATCATGATTTTGTACCTTTCTGGTACAGTATATAACCATTAGGTTCAGTTTGATTTCATTTTTCTTTTCCCAAATTTCACATGGTCTCGCTTTTTTTCCTGGCAGGTTTACGTAGGTGACATGCGAACACAAACCAAAATTGAAAATGCAAATTTCTGAAGAAGTCTGGACTCTAATGCTAAAACTGAGAGTTAAAAATAGTTGCTCAGAATGCATAACGGCCCATTGTTTACAAGATTACGACGGTCTAAAAACAAATAAATAAGTAATCCAAATAAGATAAAATTTCTAACAAATAATTCCACTGCTGCTGCTAAAATAATCCTGAAAACCTCTCAAAATCTTTCCTAAATTTGCTCCAACTTTTCAGCTACGTTTAGAACCTCCCCTGTAGTTTAATAAGAGCTTATCGAATGGCTTAGTCAATATAGGCTAAACCCGAAAAACTGGCTTACGATGATAGCAAGTCCAAGAGCAATGGCTAGAATGGAGGATGCCCATGTCAGCTTCTCAGTAATTCTAGGTACCCTATCTTTCAATGCCTGACTGCACGAGCCTATAAACACAGTGTAACTTCCCATCGCGATTACAGTCCCAACCAAGAACATACCCAAAAATGCGGCTCCCGCCAGGCGAGAAGGCAAAGCAAGTGCAGGCAAGACCATCATCAATGCGTCTGGTTGCAAACCATGCACAATCCCCGTCGCAAAAGTCGCAAAGCCTATTTTCTTCTTCTTCTTTTCGATTTTGGGGTTCTCAAGGGTTTCATAGACACTAACATCACCCTCCCCGTTTTCTAAGGCAACACAAGGAGCAGGAACCTCTGAAGCCTCCTTGATTCCCATAGCACCAATAACAAGTAGAGTACATCCCACAACTCTTGTGCCCCAAGTTCTGATGATTTCGATGTGGAGTCTATCTTTTAGTAGTAGAAAGAGTAAACCAAAAATGACTTGGCCAGCATCGTGACCACAGCCCCATAATGCTCCAACAGCAGCACTTTCGAGTCGAGTGCGTCCGATAGAGAGTGGGGCCAATGCAGCCAGGTGATCAGGGCCCGATAGCGTGTGTAAGCAACCGGCAAAGAAACCGGTCCACGCGCTGCTGAGAAGTTCAGTACGGATAAGTCTTTCCCCAGCAGCAACTGCAGTTGGAGCCCCAGTCTTGGTTGCGGTATGAAAGGTAGCAAAAGCTGGAGACACAATGACCGGATGGATTAATATCACGACGAGAGCTGATAGTAGTGCAACTGTTCCAGCAGCAAATGCCTGAAACATTTAAGGACATGGAAAATACTTTGTCAGAATATTAATGGAACGATTATCATTTTCACAAAATGTGAGAAAATATACAAGGGTATAGAAACATAACCAATGAAAGGAAGAAGATGAAGAAGACACAGTGGCGGCTCCAGAGTAATTTGGTAGGGTCTTCATTGACAACTTGTGTGTTGGACTGTTTTCTCCTTTCTACAAAGTATCTTCGTTTTTACTCATTTATTCTTTCAAAATTCTTGATTTTCTTTATGTTTCAAAGTTTGTCGTGACTACAAAACGCACAAGTGAAAACAAAAATTATACAAGCAAAAGCAAAATGATTTGTTTTACCTAATTTTGTCTTCAATGTTTTAATATGGTTCATCTTTCTACTTTTTTCAGTTTTTAATTTGCGATGGACCAAAATACATTTTCATCACAACATAGTTGGCTGGGCTATAACTAATTTGTGTGCTGAGTGGGTGTTCAAAAGAGTTGAACTCTGTGTTCAATTTGATGGGTTAAATCTTGTTATCTACGTTTTGAATGTAGATAAGGGAGTTCAAGGTGAATAATCTAGAACAAGAGTGCAGCCACCAGTGAAGACAGAAAGTAAATTTGTGAGAAAATAAATAGTTCAAATAATGTGTATCAGTGTATGTCCATAGACTAGTGCCTCTTCATTCTTCCACTCTTCCTAGTAGCTTATCGATATCGTATTTTGTGCATAATTTTGAGTTCGTGGTTATAGTCAAAGTCATCGTATAATGTAGTAATTAACTACAATCATCAAGAATATGAAACCACTGTATCTTTTCCCAGCTACGACACCCCGCTCACATTAAACGTGCAGCACCCATAGCGCAAACTAGGGCAAAACTTCGTAGGTATCTTGGTGTATTTACACTTGGTATGAACTTGTTAGTGGTTGGATAACACACAGAGACCAAAGACAGCTCCAGAACATTGAGTGAATTAAGAAAAAGCATAGATACAATTCGGGACGAGAAATAACCGCTTATTCTCTTTTTTGGCCTCATTTTGAAGGCTGTAAAGCCATAAACCTATAAGCACCGGTAAAACTAACTAGGAGTACCACACTTCTACGTAATTTCATTTTGTGGAAGAACCCACAATTGTTCTGCCATGATAGATGTGCACACATAAATGTGGTAATGGTATAAATGACGAAGTGCGTGCTGGGTAAGCAAAGTACCGTGTACTTAGCGTGCTGCAAGCAATGGTATTAAGGTTTTTGTGAACTGAAGGATATCTTACCAATCAATACAAAGAGGAAATCCTTCCCTTGATTCAAGTAGTTCACGTTTTCAATGTTATTTCAAGAACGAGACACTAAGAAACTTAGAACCCAACCGTGTATCTATGTGCATCAAAAGAAAGTTTCAATTATCTGGATCTAAATCTGCAGGAAAACAGATCGGTACCTTTGCTTGCAAAGTATAACTCAGACAGGCACAAAACTTACCAACTTATTCAAATTTCCTAAAAGTGAATAGAGAGCATGAACGGCTTTGGGAAGGGGTCTGATTTCCCAAGATAGACGAGCCGTGATGCTTTAGACAGATTAGAGCTCAATAACCAAACCAAACCAAACCAAACCGAGCCTTATGTCCCAAATCAATTGGGGAGATTAGAGCTCAATGGCAGAAACAAATCACATTACCTACCCCTAAGTAACTGGGCTTTTCTCAGTTGAATTTATACTATCGTTATGCCAACCTAACTCCAACTTATAAGGACAAAATGATAATGCCCTTTCAACATTTCCAAGTCAACTAAAAACCCTGCCTTCATAGACATCATTCAACCACGACATACAGTGAGAATGATACACATTGAAAGTAAACTTTAAACACAAATCAGCTCTACTGATACACATCTGGGTGATAATTCATGCTCGAAAGAACCAACAGCCAAGGATGTGAACATATAAATCAACTCTGACAATCAAAACCCAAAGACCCTTCTACTCCATTTTCCACCCCTTAGACGAAACCATTACAACTTACCAATAAGAGTGTTTCCCGTGAACGAAACCACAACAACTTAAAAGGGCGTATTGGCAATAATCAATAATGCAGCTTTCCATAACTCAATCCCAAAGTCATGGAGATGTCAAAACTTGCCATCTGCAGAACTATATACTTCAAATTTAAAACAATCTAACCACACACACTAATCAGTAAGTAGAAGGAGATCATAGAAGTAATTGCTTACGACAGCAAAACTAATTCACCAAATTTTCTTCAAAAGAGGGAGCTTCTACAGTTTTATGATCGTAAGGAATTCCACTGGAGTAAAACTGGTAATCCCACTTTGCCAACCGACAAGATCCAGTTTGCTCCTGCCTGATTGGGTAAGTCAAGAACAAGGATCTATAGTAGTTTTTTTTAACCTGTGCTTTGCCAATCAAACAAGCCAAAAAACCTACAACATAGACGTATCTTTGGCATAATGACAGAAAATCGAATCCTTGAGTGAGAAATTGATGCATAACTTCTACTCATAATTATCATTTGCGTCTGAAATTATATTGCAAAACCTAAGTTCCAGAATCCAAAGTAAAGTTCCCAGATTATACTGCACAAAAATGCTCCACTTTTAATTGCTTGCCCATCAATTTACAAAAGAACATTATATATGAATCAACAACCCGAAAACTAAGCATATGAAACCAGTGAATTGTACAAGGAAATAATCAATAGAATTGAGAATTCTCAACAAACAGCACAAATCCTCGAAATTCCAAGTAAACGACTAATCAGAATACACCACAACCTAAATTCATAGCAAAGACACGGTGCCCACGTCCAATTACATAAAAGATCATACCATTCGTGGCCTAGAAGACCTTTCCACGATTTTCTTGAGCAAATGGCGCGTAGGCTTGGACCCATTTTGCGAATCCACGGGTGAAGAAGATGAGATAGACGAAGATTTGATAGAGTACTTATTGGAAAGCCTATTGGGAATTTTTGAAAGGGGCGAAAAAAGAGATGGGTCGTCGTGTTTGCGGAAAAGCGAGGTGACCCGCCGTGACTCGGTGCTTGGCGATGGCGAAAGACTGAGTCTTGCGGCGGCGATTCTGCCGAGTTGTGGGAGGTGATGAGTTGAGGGTTTTAGAGAGAATTTGGAGTGGATAAGCCTCTCCATTCTCTCTGTCTGCCTCTCCGAGATTCTTCGGCAGTGATGAGGTTGGGGAAGACTGGAGAGAGAGAAAGGAAGTTGGGGGGAGAAGGTGGGGAAGGGGTGGAAGTAAGGATAAAGCCACGTATATGCAAACACTTGTTTGTTTGTTTGGATCCCCAAATCATATTTTTTGAGTACGAAGTTCATATATTCTCCAAATAAATTTAACAGCTTCGCTACGTGCACATATGGTCTGCTTACAAATCATTTAAAGACGGATCATTAGGGCTCACTCTGGGTCTCCACAAATGATTCAAATCATTCATCAATTATAAAATACTGTGAAAAATCAGCTCAATCGAATGTTTGTTGGTGTTTAATTCAATTTTTCAAATTTCTATTTAGATTTCAAGGCTTTGGATTTTTAAGGAATTTTGAGGAAACATTAAACAATTGGATCAAATACTTAAAGATATTCAAATTGAGATGAATTTTACGGGGTCAGTCTAAATATTATATAAAAATTAATTAACGGCTTAGATCGTTTGTGAGAATTTCGCAGTGGGCCCATGGACCAGTCTGCACGATATGTGCACAGATCATATGTGCAATTATACTTTCTGTAAATTTAATTAGTGCATTTTTTATTTTTTTATAAATTGGTTACTCGTTAATGGAGTATTTAACAGTCGAGGAGTGGTTGAAAACATATTGGAGTGAAATGTGGGAATAGGTAGTTAATCTATAGGTGGGTAGTTAATCAGTTAGAGTTTAGTTTTTAAATAATTAAATAAAGCAAAATTCTTAAAAAAAAAAGGGGTTTATTTAGGCTTTTAAAATCCTCTATAAAGAGGAGTGGATGGAAAAAAATGTTGGAGCGAAAGGCGGGAATTGGATAGTTGTTGATTTATGAGTGGGTAGTCGATGTATAAGGAGTAGTTTAGGGTTTAGTTTTTAATAATTAAAAAATTACGAATTTTAGAAAATTGGGGATATTCTTTTGAAGGCTTTTAAAGCTCCATTTGATTTATTTTATGTGAGTTCAAAGTAAATTTTTTTTATTTTATTTTCAATTTCATGCAAATGACACTTAATAATAAATGGAAATAGATAACAAATTTTGATCATGGTCTGGTTCTATTTTGATTGAAAATTAAGAAATCATGATAAAAACAATTGACTATTTATGTACCCTATTCTTGTCTAGTGTAATACCACCGTTATAAATTTTGAGAAACAGCCTTATGCTATTTAGCTCTCACTCTTGTTTCTTTCATTGGTTTCTTAAGTTAATTATCCTAAACTTTTCCCTTTCCTTGTCACTTATATTTCTTTCATTTGTCTTCAATTCAACAAGACAACTATATGGTGAAATTGGTCACGCAAAATTAATTGAGGTGTTATAAATTGGCATGAAGAATACTTAGTAGTAGAAAAATTCCACAAGACAACTATATGGTGAAATTGGTCCCCCAAAATTAACCGAGGTGCTATAAACTGGCCTGAATATTTAGTAATAAAAAAATTCCACAAGACAATTATATGGTGAAATTGGTCCCCAAAATTAACCGAGGTGTTATAAACTCGCCTCAATACTTGGTAATAAAAAGAAAAATTCCACAAGGACAAGGGTTGTTAATGGGTGGCTCACTATAGAAGTTGATTGTCTCCATTGACTGGTTTGATGAAACTCGTGGCTTCTCTATGCCCACTACAATAGTCCTACCTCTCTTGCACGTCTCCTTTTCATAAGGCTTTAGAGTGAAGAGTTGGTTCGGGTCAATTCTTGATTAATAATTTATTAATAGCCCCCTTATTCAGTTTTTAATTGACAACAATTGGACCAGGCCTCTTTGGAATTAAGCTGCATCTGGATTTGCTTAGCAAAAAAAATTAATGGAGTAATAGTTTTTTTTGGCTTTTCACACTTTACGAGACATGTAATTCTCTTCACATGCATTAACTAAAAAAGTCATCTTAGTAGAACTGGTCATTAGCTTTATCGGATTACCAGTCTTATATTTTGAAGTTCCAAATATTCAAATACTTGACTCTACCTCTACCTCCACTTATACCTATTCTCATCTTTCTTACCGTTCAAAAGATCTCCGGCCCGAGTTTTCTCATGAATACACAAAGATTTACACCGTCATTTAGTCTTTACTTTACCTTCACTTGGACTCAATTTGAATTTCCAATTGAGAGATTATTAGTGCCCTAAAGGCAGGGACAAATTGTGCCTCAACCCTTTTTTCCACAATTCCACACGATACATTTGTATGAGAGGAGTTGGGGCGCCACGTGCCTTTACCGCGGTGGCACTGCATAATTTTTTCCAATTTGAAGGGGACAGTGGTACCTAACATGGTTGTATATAACTTTTATAAAGTCAAGAATTGTGTTTTATTTTATTGGGTGGGGTGAGAAAGTCGGAAAAGTCCACTCCATTTTGGAATAAAAAGTAGGTATATGGTTGGTCCTTTGTCCATATATATGGCCTTTCTCCCTATATATGATCATATTCTATTATTCTAACATGGGTGGATAACTTCTTAACATATGATAATCGATCATGATTATATTGGTGCTTGATCCTATGCATCGATTTCACGTTTCTAAATACAAAAGATTACACAATGAAAATTTTCTTTTCCCTTTCTCTAGATTCTTCTTTTTGCCGGAAAAAGGTTAGGCTTCTTAGGGGTGTTTAGGAAGTGTGAGGCTACAACTTCTTAGATCAGATCTTTCTTCAATCCGCTGGACAGTAAGGTGGATCTTCCCTCGCCTGAGCTCCTCACTTGCGCATTGGAATAACCACGTTAGCACCGTACATGACCGTTGAGTCCAGAACGGTACTCCGACGATCAAGTCAGTACTTGCAGGAGAAGATGAAGAGTAAAGCTCAGATCTAGGGTTTAGGGTAGAATGTGTGTGTCCCTTTCTTCAGGCTAACAACACCTATATAGGGGATGAGTGACTTGCCCCCCAAGTACAGTTGTGTATGTCACGCTAGATAACCGCTCGGCTGACGTCACTATGACGGATACAGACGAGTTGGTTATAAGCACATGCCTTCACTAGAACGGTGACACGTGCGGTAGACCGTTCGGCTGATGTCATCGTCATGATCACAAAATACCTTCTGGCACTTGGTTCGTTACTCACGCGTACTGTGTTTATGCTGAGTCAGCTCTTGGTATTCAGCTCTTCGGCACTAACGATAGCTCGACAAGCTATGTTGAGCCCCAACGAAGTTTGGGGATTCTGATGATGGGTCCGTCGGCAGTAACCTTTCGGCACATGCCTACGAGGTCTCCCTACCTACCTCCGTATGAGGTTTCCTGAGACGCTTGCTTGTGTGACGAGATGCTCGGTATAGCCAACCCCTATAGGAAGCTCTTTTTCAGCCTTCTAATTTTATTTTTTTGGCTTTTTAGATTACAGTCATAATGTATTTTAAATTTGGTAGAGTGTTTGAGAGAAATGTGCAGAATGCATTTTGCAACATAAGTAGTGTTTGAGAGATATGTCATATGTGCAGAATACATTTTGTAGGTCTTTTGTTAATCAAAATGAGAAAAGTGAAAAATGAGAAGTCAAAAAGGTTCTCTTAGCCTACTTTTTGAATTCTCCTCTCTAATGTCAAAAAATCAAAACTTATTCTCACATAATGCATTTTCCATTTTCCAGCCAAACATCCAAAAGCCAATAACGCAAAAATGAAACAGTAGAGAAGGAAGCATCCAAACAGGCCCTTAATGAATAAGCCACTTCATATAGATTCTGCATTTTGCTTGCCTGTGATCGTCTCGGATGATAAAACAAGCCAAATTCAAAATCATATCACATGATTTTTAAAGTGATCAATATTCTCGACGAGCTTTAAAAAAATTGACGGTTCTAATCATTATTGTGGGGTCAGCAAGGGATGACAAAATGGCCCAAACTAGACCACACGGGAGGAAATGGCTGGGGGTGGACATCAATTGGGACATCCGTTGAAATTCACTTTCTCAAGTTATATTCCCCGTCTAATTATAATAGCAAGCACACATTCAAACTCTTTAATGATGTTTTATTGCTCCCATGCGTACCATCTTGTGTGTCTCTATATATCTCCCCATAACAATGTCTAACCATCCAAAATCCACCATCAATCTTGATCAAGAGAGAGGGAAAGAATGTGGTCAGTGGGAGTACTAGTGTTGGTGGGATTGGGTACCATACTCTTAACTGTATGGATTCAAAAATGGAAGAATCCCAGATGCAACAATGGAGGAGTTCTTCCCCCAGGTACCATGGGCTTCCCTCTCATTGGAGAGACCATTCAGCTACTCATTCCAAGCCGTTCACTTGACCTTCATCCCTTCATCAAAAAGAGAGTTCAGAGGTACTATTAATAGCTTTTGTGCTTATTTTGCGGTTATCGATTCTTTGCTAGTAGTACTAGCTTTGTTTTATCAGTGCCAACTCCGAGTTGTTTGAGGCTGGATGCGAACTTTATTTTTGAAGCACATTATATAATACAAAAAAAAAGACTATACACGAATTAAAAACAATAATAACACAAAACTCGATAATCATTATATATATTAATCCAAAATAAATTACGTAAACATCTCCTTTCTCCCATTTCTCGTAGCAAAAATAGTATTTAAGCTCTCATAATCAAGTTTAGACGTATACCTATATATAAGAGTATAAAATATCTAAGGGCCCACAAAATTAGTAAAAATTTGGGAGCCAGATGCTGCCGCATCCTTGATGTATATCCAAAGCCGGCTCTGGGTTTTATTCTTCGTTTTCAGATTGATTTTGCCTTCTTTTCCACTTTTTGTTTTTTTGGAAACATGAATTCCGGTTAATGGGATCACATCACAATGTCATTGTCTATTCAATCTGTTGTCCACAGATCGCTGATGATGACCGAGAAAAAGATTTTGGAAAAAGGTCGGCCGATAGTTTTTACAAAGATAAAAGAAGAAAACATAGAGTGAAAATATAATAAAATGTGAATTAACCATTTTTATATAAAAGCTGTTACGTATAATATGATATTGGATCTCTGATACGGTTTTTTACCACTGTTACGTCTTGTATAAAATATTAAGCCGCATCACCAATACCGTTACATTTCCCGATAGCGCAATTTAAAACCTTACCCTACGTACTTAGTGTACCTGTATCTTGATCACTTGTCTAATTTCTTCTTTATTATTAATTTTGTTTTTTTGCGTGTGTGTAGATATGGGCCAATATTTCGTACAAGTGTTGTAGGTCGGTCGATTGTGATGTCTACAGACCCAAAGTTCAACCATTACATCATTACAGAAGAAGGCAAATCGGTTGAATTGTGGTACCTGGACACGTTTTCAAAGATGTTGCCGATATTTGGAGTGGGCACAATCCAAAAGTACATAAGAAACATAACACTGAACCACTTTGGAGTGGAGAGCATAAGAGAAAGATTGCTCCCAGAAATAGAACAAATGGTCCAAAAAACTCTTCGTTCCTGGTCAACCCAGCAATCTGTTGAACTCAAACATGCCATTTCAAGTGTAATTTCGGACCTCATTTCCTCTCTCTTTAGACCGTCCTGTGCATTTCGATACGATTTCAAACAACGTCTTTCTCCTTGGTTAATGTTACAGATGCTTTTCGATTTCACATTGAAGCAGATCTTTGGCTGCGATTCTGAGAATTCGTCCGAGAAACTAAGTGACAAGTTTGCTAACTTCGTACATGGCCTAATGTCCCTTCCTTTGAACATACCTGGTACTACGTATAACAAGTGCTTGAAGGTACCAGACTCTATTGTGTTGGCAATATCATGTGTCATTTTCAATGGGACCCACCACAGTCCATACATTTATGTCATATTTGAATCTTGTTTTGATTCTCAATTTTCAGGATCGGAAGGAGGTTTTAAGTATGCTGAGGGGTATTGTAAAGGAGAGACTCGCTTTCCCGGACAAGCGTCGGGGAGACTTCCTTGATCAAGCAATCCAAGACATGAAAACCGAGAACTTCTTGACGGAGGATTTCATAGTCCAATTAATGTTTGGAATTTTATTTGGGACCTTTGAGCCAATCTCAGCTGTTCTTGTTTTAACTTTGACGTTGCTCTCAGATCATCCTTTGATTGTAGAGGAACTAACAGTACGTACAACCTAGTTTTAACTTTGACACCTTCTTGGTCTCATATCGCGAATATGTTGTTAGAAATAATAGTCTTTGTAATTATTTTTCAGGCTGAACACGAGGCAATCCTTCGAAATAGAGAAAACCAGGATTCTGCACTCTCCTGGAATGAATATAAGTCGATGACTTGTACGCTTAATGTAAGTTAATTATTTGATCTCAATCTGTTCCTCCCGGCGGAAAATAACAATTTTGGATTCTTTCATACTGTTATGTTACTAATAATGACAAATTGCAGGTCATCAATGAAGTTCTTAGGTTGGGAAATGTCGCTCCTGGGCTGTTTAGAAGAGTGACAAAAGATATCAAATTCAATGGTATAAACAGCAAACATTGGCTTAATATCTTGTAGCTCTCTACTTGAAAAAAATGAATATTGGCCTAATTGAAGTACTTGGAATATTGGCTCCATAGGATATACAGTTCCAGCTGGTTGGGACATAGTTCTTGTCAATCCTGCACTTCACTTAAACCCGAACACGTTTAAGGATCCAGTTGCCTTCAATCCATCCCGCTGGAAGGTACGCAAAAACCCCGAGTCCCTCCCCGGTCCCCCTGTTTAATAGTAGTAAATTAGATTTGATATTTACATAGAACCATGGACAGTTGATTTTGATCCTGACTGAATGCAGGACCTTGATTCATACACTATCTCAAAGAATTTCATGCCTTTTGGAGGAGGGATCAGACAATGTGCGGGTGCAGACTACAGTAGGGCCTTTGTCGCCACCTTTCTCCATGTACTGGTCACCAAATACAGGTAAAATATTAATATATATTTTCCTTTTTTGCTTGCTGCTTTTCAACATATTAGCCTCCGTTTTTGTTGAAGTTTTTGATTTTCTTCAGGTGGACAAAAATAAAAGGGGGAAAAATTGTTCGGAAGCCGATTTTAGATTTCAAAGGTGGACTCGAAATTAAAATCTCAGAGAAGAACAAATGAAGATATTGAAGAGACATGCAACACATATAAAATATAAATAATGGTTCCCTCTCTTTTGCCTCTCTTAGTATTATAGTAGTATCATTTTTCAATACATTGAGAGGGGATTGGCTCAAACTTTTTTTTGGATGATTGAAGGACCTAGCTACTTAAAGTGAGAATGTCATGTAAAGTACAGTATAGAAGATGCAATAAATTACTTCTGTAATAATTTCCATAGTGAAAATGTTGTTATATAGCTATCGAAGATGCAATTGTTGTAATATGAACTATGAAGCCTACTAAAAAAAAACACTTTCTTTTCAATAAAGTACTTCAAATATAAGTTTTTGATGTTAGCTGGTGACAACCAACTTTAATTTTCTCTCTCTCTCTCTAGTGTTGAGACACTCTCTCTCACAGAGAGAGAGAGAGAGAGAGAGAAGTGTACCAAAAAGTGTATTGATTCTGTGGACCCTATACCATTTCAACCAATCAGAGTGAATGTTTTGTTCACCCTCTTTTGATGAGGGTGAACAAATTTTTTTTCCGAGAGAAAGGGAGAGGGTAAACTGCATCTCGCAGCACGAGACCAGCACAAGAGCATCATACAAATATAAATACAGCGAAACAGCCAGTAGTAGAAGTTTTCATTCATTGAGCGTCTTCTCATGAACTATGCCAAGGCACAATTGTACACATAACAATCAAGAACCAAAAATCTGTTTTATACTCACTTTTTAAGAAAACAATAGTACTCCTTCATAACATTTGGACACTCTTGTTCAAAAGTGCCATGTGCCCGGAAGCCTCATGTGCTGCTGTGCATGGCACACCTTTTTGCTAAACTCAAAAAATAATATGCATTACAGAGGAACCATTTTGAAAACATGGCAAATAGACTATACTATTGGCCATAGGAATAAATGGACCATATAATTGTTGGAAATCTATAGAACTTCGGATGAATAAAATCGAGGCATTTGGAGGGTCTTACGAAACCGAAAGGTCCCCTTCGAATTCAATGAATCTAAACGACGCTGTTACGCGGTACTTATGACCTGTCACACCCTCATTTTTTAGCTAATCGAAATACATATAAAATCCATATTGGATAAGTCAAAAGTCATATATACAACCGTTGAAGAGTCAAAGTCAATACATAGTTCCAACTCTAGTTCAACGTGTCTCAAGCCAAGTGGTACCCGTACCCAAATACATAATTTTCAAAAGGAGTTAAAGTTATTACATAGCTCAAACTTGTCAAAAGATTGAATAAATTGAGTTACAAAATCATCTCCCCAAAATACTAAGTAAAAGATGACAAAATAATTTTATGATCAATATGCTCCATGTCATGCATCCACACCTCAAGTATCCATCTCATGTTCCTTGCTGATTACCTGAAAATTATAGGGTGAACTCTCTAGACCAGTAGGAAACTATTCTACTAGCGCCAGGTGTAAAAAGTATGATAAGTGCACATGGAAGTAGGAAACATGAATGAAATAAACAAGGAATGATTGTATCCTCTCAATTCTAAAAAACAATCAACAATGGAAATGGAAGATGTTGAAAACAACTATGCATCGATAATTTTATACATGGCTGAGATTACAAAATCAAAAGTGTATACATTTCCCCATCTCCATATGCTCACCTAATCTCCGCCCCTCTCATCTCCTAACGTGATCTCTCTCTCTCTCTCTCTCTCTCTCTCCAGCACTGCACATCCAATTCTACCGCCACCCTAATCAATCCACATCGATGAACCATAACTCAAATCTTCAAGTTTGTAAACAAACTTCGTTCCAATTTCAGTACCAAACCCACCACTGATTTCGGCGTGGGTGTCGAGAAGGAAAATCTCGGAAATATCCAGCAAACCTCTTACCCGGATTCTCTCTCCTCTCCTAAAATTGGGGAATCAAACCCACCAAAATTGGGTTTGATATCGGTGGTGTGATTTTTCAATTAAGCTTGGGGAACTAAATCCGCTAAAATTGCTACAGATACACGAATTGAGTTTTCAATTTTAACGGGTTTATGTTGTCTATTTTTCTTTTGGTTATGTAGGTAAGACAGGTAGTCATTAGAGATGGTATTTTAGGCTTCGGAAATGGCTGTTTTGGTCAAAAAGTTCGTACTTATTGTGAAGTTTAGAGGTGCTTATTTTTGGTGGGATTTTGTGGGTGAGATGGAAGTCGACTATGTTGGTGATAATGGACATGGTAGTTTCTGATGATGGAGATGGTGAAGCCATGAAGAGATGGAGAGGGGGGACAAATCATGTACATGAGGAGATGTGTGGAGATGTGAGGGGGAAAACATTAGGTGAGGAGATGGAGAGTGGGAAGTGTGTACACTTTTAATTTTGTTATCTCAGCCATTTGTATTTGTTTCGGTAGTTGAGATGGAGTGTTTTTTTATGTGTCCACGGAACCGGCCCCTATATATATATATATATGAATATATATTGTGATGGAAAAGATTTTATTAACTCCCATGTTAAACATTTGCACTGCCTAATCAAGAGAGAGTGTTCCTTTAATGGCTACAGATTGTTCATCGTTTTACCTTGTCAATTTTTCCAATGCATAGATTGAGACCTAAATTGACATGGGATTCTGTAACAAGATAAGATTTTAAATCTTTTTTTTTTTGTTTTTGTTTTTGTGAACATATATGGCCCTGTTCTACTTAAATTTTTGTTATCGTATTGATTTTACTTAAATCTACTTGGGTACTACATAATTATTAGTGAGTTTTGTTATGCTTTGTCAGTAGAAAATGTAAAAGTTGTAGAATGCAACATTCTTTGAACAAATATACACAAAATGATCTATGTCAAGAAAAATGAATCTACAGTGATTTAACTAAGAACACGTACGAATGAAATATAAAGCAAATAGAACTATTAGGAAACTAGCAATAAAAAGCCTTTATTTGGGTTTCCCTACCGCCCTCCAGCCTACCCCACTAGTCACGGCACCTTAATTAAAGGCTTGTTGTTGCTTCAAAACTTGTAGATCTACATGTTTATAGGTTTCAAGGGGGCCTAAAGTGTTTTTTTAAATGAAGTGCTCAAATTGGAAAGGGAAAAGTTCTTGTAAGAAAACCATAATCTTCTTGTTTAATCTTTTTTTTGAACAGCCAGAGAACAAATTTTATTAATCTTTGAAATGAATTACAAGGATTAAAAGGAGCCATGGCAACACAACATCACCACGAGAGGAGGCCAACCAACATGGAAAGCACCCCTCACAGAGAAAATGAAGCCACCAAGAACCCAAAGGGAAAATAAAAGATAAAAAGTTAACAAGGAGTCAACCAAAGAAAAAGATTGAAGAAACACAGCAAAGCCCCCACTGGTCCCCCGAAAGCTGCTATCTTTCCTCTGCCAATTTATATGGATTTCAGAATGCTCTGGATTCTATAAATGAAGTCTTCCACTGAGTAGTTGTCTCCACTTCCCCCTACCTTTGTTTTCACCCAAAGAACAACTCTGACTTTTATTGTTTCAGTGATCTCATTCCAATCAGGTGTAGAGCCCTAAAAAATGCATGAATTTCTCCTATTCCAAATTGTCCACATGACTGCGAGTGGGATGCAGTCCCAAATAATCTTTTTTTCCTCCTTCAAACTCCAGTTGTTCCACCAAATAAGTAAATCGACAACAGATTTAGGGATTACCCATTGAACACCCCACCATTGTACTCCCTCCATTCCCATTTTATCGTCCCTTTTGGGGATTCCAACTAAATAAGGGAACACAATCATTGCACTTTTAAAAATCTACTTTTCTCATTTTACCCTTTCAATCATTACATTTTCTTACTTTTTTAGTAGTACTAATTTCAAATGGAAGGGTAAAAAAGAGAATTCATTACCTATTGCCCATTTAGTTTTGAAATGAGACAATATTTTTGGGACAACAAAAAATGCTAACTGGGACTATAAAATGGGGACGGAGGGAGTAATATTTTACCCCATACTCCCCAGACTTTGTTGCAGTGTAGCAGCAAATGGTCAATGGATTCCTGTTCCAAACCGCAGAATTTGCAGATAGCTTCTTGGGCATTATGAATGACACCAATGTTTAGTAAATATTTGGAGATTTTGATTCTTCCCAAGTGAACAAGCCATCCAAAACATTGGATTCTATAGGGTGCTACATTCCTCATTTGATACAATTGCTTGAGGTCTGGCAAGATCATAGATTGACTTTAGTTTACTGAGAAGTTTTTACTGAGAAGTTTTTGCAGATATCTTCTTGTCTAATCTATGCCAACAAAGACCTTATTGTAGTTGAGGATGGACTTAAATTGTCGTTACGGCGTTAGGGCTACTCTAACGGTTAGTTTCGTAATCCTTTTGGTCATACCACTAAAACGGCATGCCAAAAAGGATTACGTAGGGCTCTCTCATTAAGGGAATTTTGTCTAATGGCAATTGCTGAAAGATAGTTTTGAGGTGATATGCCTTGCTCCTCCATTGAGTATTGCCCAAGTCAGGCATGCATATATAGCTTTGAGACACTGTTTCCAGGCGTGGCCTAACTGTTGCGCCATTGTTGCGGCTGTTAAGTTTTCAATTCCCAAAAGCTTAAGCTGATATGAAATGGTCCAGCCATTCAATACTCTCCCTCATGTGTAACTCCTTCTTGCACGTGGCGATGCAAATAACCATAGTAGTACAAAGAGGAGAAGCGGAATTGAAACATGGACTAAATACAAATAGAGAGACTTTAACCTAAGACCTCTCCAGTGATATATATGAAGTTACTATTGGGATAGATTGACAAGACCTCACATACACCCGATTTATTAACACCTCCTCACTCCCCAACCGACCCCCATGCCCGCAATGGCTGTTAGTTACAACGTAATTAACTAATTATTAGTGAATTTTGTTACACATAAGTCATGGGCCAATTTTGTAAATGTGTTCATACAAAATATTTTCTTGTAGGCTTGGTTGAGTTTCCTATGGTTGTTTCCCTTACCAGTTACCAGTGTTCAGCTTCTGTCGACGATGCAGCCTAATGAGCCAGTAATTCAATTAGAACAGTTGCTATTTTGGTGTCTGATGTACTTTGTGTGTTCGTGTGCCATCTCATTTGATGATCGTTGATGACTGTTTTATTGTCAAGTGTCAACTGACTCTTGACGGTTCTGAACGTGGGTTTCTAGTGAAATGCCTTCTCACTTCAAAATTGTTACTGTCCTTGAGGGTTTCAGAAATCACATGACAGCTACATTTTGCTTGATGAGAAGATACTGAAATCATTTCCTTGTACTTGACACCCTCCTTATTCATAAAAGAGGACCACTTGTATAAAAAAAATGTTATATCTACAAACTATGAATGTATCAAATCAATCATAAATTCAACAACTTTTTGCATTCATTTTGATTCGTTTCTCGATGTGCAAAACCATGTTTGAGATCAATCCAACCGCATATTAAGCATGTACATGGGTATATCTACCTATATAGACATTTTTTTATAGTATGTTACTTCAGTGGCTTCTAAACTTATTGATGACGCAAGAGTTTGGAGGATTAGATGATGCACCACTGCTGAAAACCATACCACTCACGCGCACATGAAAGGGTACTATAAATGCATATTTTTTTTTAATATTAGTAAATTTTGACATTGAAAGCAAAAGAGACATCAAAGTATACGAGCTTAGATGGTTTCCTTTCCTTCCCCTCCTTTTCCCAGGAGGAAAAAATAGTTTCTTAAGTATGACTGAGTTGGTGTTTTATGCAGCAAAAAATTGGGGGAATTGAAGCTGTTATTGCACATGAATTGGGTCACTGGAAACTCAATCATACAATGGTGGCTCCTTTTCTTTCGAAACTTAGAAAGCGGAAGAAAGTGATATTTCAATTGGCAAATTCCTTGTTTATACTTGGAAGTGTGAAGAAAGTACAAATCAAGTGATGGTAACATCCTAAATGAGAATGCATGAATGGCTATCATGATTGAGACTGGGAAGATGAGGTTCTTCTTTTTGGCTTCGGAAATTAAGAAGAATATCAAGGGTGCTTCAAGAGATATTTAATGCACATTTTCATATATGTACAATAAGTCAATTAAAGTGGGAATATATATATGTTATCTTTCGTTCTTCTTTCTATTCACTTTGAAATATCTTTTCTTTGCATGACCTAAATACATGACAGTTCACGGAAATCTAAAGTAATTCTGACATAACCGTGAGTCAATCTGTTCTCTCTGTTGTGGGCAGGAGCACTTTCTAGAACTTTCTAGCTATCAGTCAATTTGAAAATGCTATGGACATTTCTGCGAGTTTCTGATGATATGCCTGCTTATTTTTCTAGATGAAGTTTCTGTAGAATTAAGCGTGGAGTGAAACATAGAAAGGGAAGAGTGAAGACCATGTCCCTTTACCTTTTTCGAGGGGAATCTCAATGGCAAGGTTTTAAATACCGGTTTTGCAACACGTAACGGTAACGGTTTTGGTGTAACGGTTTCGGTAGTATCGAACGTTACGTAACGGGAATCGGGTGTAGCGGTCGTGAATTTTTTAAACCATTTTTTGATAAAAAATAATTTTAAATTGCTTAAATAACCCGTAACGGTCGAGTATCGGCTGTAACGGTCGTGAACCGGTCCGTGAATCGGATACGGACCGATACGTAACGGGAACCGGCCGATACGCATGCAATTTGTCCCTCTCATCGGTATACCGGGGTGTAACGGTATCGGAGAGGCCAAAAACCGTTACGTAACGGTCGATACGCTACGTAACGGCCGGTATTTAAAACCATGCTCAATGGCACCAAGGAAACTTAGTTGGTAACCAAGGAAAAAGGTACATAAATAGGGAAGCACATGGTGAGGCCTTGTATCTCTCAAACTAATTTGAGCAGAAAAGGATGCATCCTTAAACTATAGAAGTATCACCTTCGGAAGAGAACCAAAGGAAGATTCATCTAACTCTTGTACCAGAAAAACCAGGCCTATCTATGGAGTCATGGACCCTTTAAATTTGGATTAAAGATCTTGTAACGAATCAATGTCTATTCCTTTGACTCAGCCTCAGTTAGCTTAAGCATGTGAAACACTATTAGCTTCTGTAAAACAATGATTGATTTTGGAGTGATAGCAAGACCAAACATTTGCTACTTATGAACAAAATAAGACAAGAAAGGAAAAGATGAAACTGTTGCTCAAAGAACCCGAGGGAAACTACCGCCACAGTACCCACAATAATCTTAATTAGATTCTATATCATGAACCTTTGTCAAGTCTTCTAGTTTCAAATAGTGTTTCGGAGTTTGTTCTAAGTTCAAGCAGTAAAGTATTCATTGCTGCAGTGTGCAACTATTTGCATTGGTGGAGCTATTGTGAATGATGGTGTAACTTAGGCTCCGTTTATTTCGGGCGGAAAACGTTTTCTAGGAAAACATTTTCTGTGGAGGGCTTCTGTAACATGAATGAGTAAAGTTAATGTAGTAGCCTTAGACAATGGTAGTGCTCTAGATTTTGGCTGATTGGAAGCTCATTGCAAAAGTTATTGATATTTTCTAGTAATTTGATACATTTTACCTTGCGTAGAAAGTGCTTTGAACTAAAATATGATTATGAGGTTCATTAGAACTGAAGTTACCGACTTGGCTTCGGTGGTTAATCTTGTTTTCATTTTTCTTGCATGTCATTTCTCGTTGGATTTTGGTCATTTTATCATATTAGTGATTCTCCATGTCTACCAAACACTAGAAAACGTTTTCTTTTCTTCCATGGAAAACGTTTTCCGGTCCGCCCGAAAGAAACGGAGCCTTACCTTAAGCATGCAGCCTAATGAACTAGGTGTCTATGTCAAACACTTTCAAGGTTAGTCTAATTATGATTGATACTTGCTAGTTGCTGTCATGGTTTGTCTAGTTAGACTAGAAGAGGCACTAGTGTATGCATGTCATTTACGAATATTGGTTCATTGGTTTGTCACTTGAGGTTTGCTTGGCCTCTTGGTATTACTGTGCATGGGCTTCTATTGAAGTGCCTTGGTAATTCTAAATACTTCTCTCTTTTTGATGAGGTAGTGTTGGATGAGATAGTTTTGGACGGTGGCATATGTTTTATGTTCGTTCTTTCAATTAATGTATAAACTAGTTCCTTGTTTCTTTTCGTGAGATAATAAGGGTGACTGCCTATAACAAGGGACACTGCAATGAGAAAGCAGTACTTTGAGTACATACAATATTTATTCTGAAAAAATGCAAGCTAAAATTGCCCAACCACCTGTCATCCATGCACAATCACAAAGACATTCTGCGAACGATTTCTAGAGTTGTTAAAATTAATTGTCCGTAGAAAGCAAATTTGTCATTGTGATGGCTTCTTCCTAATTTTGTCTTATGTTGAAGAAGACGTGAAAAAAGGGTTTTCATCGCCGTACATTAGCCAAGAAGCATAGGCACTTCCACGGAGGAGGTGTCTTGTGCTGGACGCTAACACTTTCAAATTTGTTAGGAGGACTGTGCGGCAAGTCCTCCGCGTGTTTTAATTTCCGATGAATTCATGGTGTCGGACACCATACCGATGTTTGGTGGGCATTTTGATGCCAATTCTTGGACTCTTTTAGGCATGTCCGAAGTTATGAATCTCATATTAGTAACAATGTTCTACGTACTTTCGAAATGCAAGGTATGCACCTAAATATCATTGCAACAGCTGTGCCACATAATGCGAATGATATATTTTGGCATGTCTTTTCAGCCTTTAGACTGAAACTCTTGTGCGCATGGCAAGTTCATGTTTGAGTTATTCAATATTCAGTATTTTAGAAGGAGAGTTTCGACTTGATCTCAGCGAGCTTAGCCTTGGCTTTATTGATGGTCTCGTAGGTGGCCTTGGGTTTTGAGGACCCATCAAGAATGTGAAACCTTAGACACGGTAGATCGAATGAAGGCGATCACTTTGGGAGTCCATTAGGATAGGCATCCGGTCAGAGGAGCGAAAGATTAGATGAAGATTTCAAAACATGCTTATAACAGGTTCTGGAGCCAGATTGCTTTTTATGCAAGCATATGATCAGGTTAAGGAGCCTTATTGATTTTTAGGCACAGACAAATTTGCTAGAACTTAAACGATTTATAATGGAAAGGAAATGGCAACCTTGATGACAAGGGAGTGAAAAATGATTGTTTATGACTTTTTAATGTCAATTTTCATTTTTCATACAAATAAAATACAATCTCAATTATTCTGGTGTCTACTGGAAGTCTGAAAGCTAACATCAACAATTGGGGTCCTTGAAAGAAAATAACCAATTCTGAAGAATCATCTTCAGATACACGACGCATCTAAAACGTTACATACTGTAAAAGGTATTACATAGGTCCATTTTAGATCCTAATTGTCCATCTTTTCATTGGCTCCTATCGTTTAAAAAAAGAAGAAAGAAAAAAAAGAGTAATGAACCGCTTCAACTATTAACAACTAATTAAACTATTCAAGAAACCTAATCAATGAAAAAGAACTAATTTGTGAGAGAGAGAGCGTACCCACACTGTTTGGAGAGAGAAAATGGACGGTCATGGTGAGTGAGCAACAAAATCCACCTTTAGGAATTCGTAGGAAACGGGAGTCTTAAAAACTCACCTACAAAAATTGACCATTAACCTAAAGCCCGAGCTAGTTACATAAATTTTTTTGCCACCGATTAATTGCCTTGATTTGCTTGGGTAATCCCCAAAATCAAATCCCCGACGTACAAAGATACAACCCATAAAAAACGGCCATAGGTGTAATAGAAACACATAATGAATTTCATAAAAGGATATCAACCCATTTAAAATTGAACATACATAACCAAAGCCTAATGTAACGGAATCGCAAAATGTATTTGCCAAAATGAATGAACGTGATCAATGCATAGTTGGAGAGAATTGAAACTAATAAATACAATAAAGGAAAATAAGTAAAATAATAAAGTATACTTAATTCATTCCTTTTCTCAAAACCTTAATTTATGATGTAGGGATGTAATGATTCTAATTAGGAACAAATCTGACAAAAATAGGTAAGAAAGTTACTATTACACTCCTTTACCAATTTCATTTGCTTCTATATTCTATGTTTTCTCTTCTTTTGATAGTTCAAGTTACCTTGTAAACTTCACACTTTTATTGGAAAATCCAGTAAGGATTTACTATGAGGTTTTCTGAATGTGGTCAACTACCATTCGAATTATGTGAAAACAGAAGAGATTTTCATGTAAAATCAAACAAGGGGAACAATTATGATTTCCAGATTTTTTTTTTCCTTTTCTAGTTAATGCATAGCGGAGGACAACTAATATGTTTATGGGGCTAATTTCTAGATCTTTACCTTTTAGAAAATGGGCCTTAAAATAATCAAGGTGTAGACAGGTCATGTTTCGGCGGAGGAGGGTGGGCCAAGATATGAAAGCATATCCTATCAAGCTCTATATCTCCATTTTGGAGACCAGATAGGACATATTGAGGGAATGTTTGGTATTTTCTCTATTTTTTCTTCAACTTTTGTACTTTGTGAGGAAATCTTGGAGTGACCCATCGTTCTTTTAGAGATTTGGAGACAAATAGAGGTGTGAGTCTGTATTTCGGTTCCTCCAAAAATGCAAAAAATAAAAGAAAAGAGGGAGTAAATTAATTACAAAAAATTTCCCTAATGTCACATCTGGTCTCCAAAATGGAAATATAGACTTGATAGGAGATGCTCCGAGGCTGCAATCACTATATATATAACCCCTCAAACATATGCAGACATTCTCAAGGAAAACAAATTTCCCAACAGCGTTATAATAGGATTTCGTCTATAACTGCATCATGATATCATCAGCCAACGATGGCGAAGAAGAAGAAGAAGAAGAAGAAGAAGAGGACGATGGAATCGAAAACGGAGAGCATTCCGTTTTCAATCATTGTTTCAGTGATTTACCAAAAGGTTTGCGACTTCTTTCACCTTAGATTTAGCTGCTTTATTTCCAAGCGAGTAATCCTTGTGTGCTTAAAATCGCTTGATCTAATTGCTTTAAAGTGAATAAGTTCATTTGTGGTTTGAGCGTAGTTTTCATGAATCTAAAAAAAAAAGGAAAAAAGCGTAGTTTTCACGGATCACTAGATCTCAGTCTTTCCAACCCAACTTTATTAGTCCTGTATCGGAAGAGAAACAAAAATTGAAACCGTAACGTTAATTCCAACCAATATTGCCTAGTGTTTGATATGTAACGTTTACTAAAGCGTAACGTTTAATTCCAACCCATACTGTCTTGTGTTTGATATGTAACGTTTACTCCGATTGCAGCTCGGCCTGAGGCACTTGAGACCTTTCAACTTGGGCCATTTTGTGACAGGATTTGGATCGATGCAATAAAAGCAATTGCTATTTACTGTCCGAATCTGAGAAAGCTTATGCTTTCAGGCATCCGTGACATTGACGGGGATGCCATCAACGCTCTGGCGAAGCATTGTCTGAGTTTGATTGAAATTGGATTCGTAGATTGTCATAACATTGACGAGGCGGCAGTAGGTAATGTAGTATCGCTTCAGCTCCTCTTGGTTGCGGGAACGACAAGAATGAACTGGGGTTTAGTTTCACAGCATTGGACTAAACTTCCCAACTTGATATGCTATATATGAATCAAAAGCAGAATCAGAATTTTAACACTTTCATAATCTGCTATACATACCAGCTACTTTATGAATACTTTAAATATAATTAATGAACTCTAGGCAACGTAACATACCAACTCCTTCATGACGACTTCGAGGAACAACCAAAGCATTGGCAGAGCGCCGGTGTGGCTCGATAAACTGAGGTCTTGCATCCAGAAGATTTGTTGATGTAAGCTCTAAAAAGCCGAGCTCCTTAATTTGTGTTGGCAATTCCATAACAAAAAACACATTTTCTGTATCCCGTTTTATCGAGTTGTAATTTATTTTCCTTTTTATTTTTAGAATATCTGTTTAGGAAGGGGAAGAAAATCAATTTTATTCTGTACTGAGATGTCGAGTTTAAAGGTAAGTCATGGGGTTCAATATACAGTGTGCTATCTGTGTATTTTCGGCAATGTGCTCGAGCAACTTGGATAGATTTCTGCAACTTATAAATATGAGACTTATTAGGGTTTTGCACCTGCTAAGCATATGATAGCAGGCCCAAAAAAGTTCTTGAAAGGGTCCAAAGGGGGAAACATTGAAGGGGGTCTTGGCTTTGAATCTTGGAGAAAATAATCGATCTATGGATGATTGTGCACGAAAGACATCTCCCTGAGGTTTCAATAGCCTTTTAAATCTATTTCACATAAAGCCCTAAGGAGGACTCCTACGCAATACAAAGTCCTTCAGTTTATTTCAGGGCGGCAAACGGAAGGCTCGTGGATTCAAGGCAGCGGCGGTTAAAGCATTGGGTGTGGTGAACGTGGATGTAAGTCTTAGGGCGATTGTGAGGATTGAAATCGTAGGGTAAGATTACTTTGTAACTACGCAACGAGTATAGTGCATTGATTCCTTCCCGTGATTTTTACCCATTCCAGAGTTTTCTACGTATATCTGGTGTTCCTCTGTTTGATTGCTTTTCGTTTGTGTTTGGTTTATTTTATCGATTGCTACATTTTTTTAGTAAGATAGAAAACCTAGCAAATCTATAAACCTAGGCGATCTAGGATTTTCCAATTGGTATTAGAGCGGGTCACTCATATTGATTTGTGAATTTTTTTCATTAGCAGGTCCTTATTTTTTTTATTTGCCAGTATGGATTTACCAAAAGAAAACAATTTTCTATTCAAACCTCTGATTTTTTATAGCTCCAAATTTGTAGCATGTATTTCTTCTATGTTTCCTGAAACTAATAGCGTTAAATCTTACTGTGAGAACATAAGCGATAGTTCAGACAGTGAGGACAAATATGATGCGGAAACCGTGACTTTGTTTGTGAAAAAGTTTAAACATTCATTTGTGAAAAAGACTAGTTTAGGATTAGCCACCAATTTAAAATAGTGAAGTTTAAGCTATTTGAAAATGGATCGAATAGTGTATATCAAGCTATTCTTTTGTTTTTTGTTTTTGCCACAAGGATAAACGATCCATTGATAATAGAGATAAACTAGACAAGAACAACTAGCATCCATCCTTGGACAAAGGAGTGGATAGGCTTCCCAATTGGAAACGCCTATACCACTATAACCTCTACTAGCCAAACAATGGGCTACACCATTCGTATTACGCCGAACAAAGCTAAACTCACACCTTCAAACCAATCTTTGAATATCTTCAAGAATCACCTTTACGCTTTGGTGGATACTCTCTTCCTTATTGATCATTCGTATTACTTTCAACGAATCTCCTTCCATATGGATGTTCTTGAGCTCTAGCTTTGCTGCGAATATCAAACCTTCTCGGGCTGCTAAGGCTTCAGCTAGCAGCGGGTCGACAAGACCTTGGAGTAATACGAATCCATCTTGAGCTCTAGCTTTGTTTTCCCAAATTAATTGACCAAGACCTCACATACATGGGGCATATTTAACCCAACCCCCGGCCTCCTGAAACGACATCTACTTATGTATTACATAATTTTTAGTAAGTATTGTTACGCTTTATTAGTAGAAAATGTGAAAGTTGTGGAATGCAACATTCTTTGAACAAATCTAACACAAATGATCTATGTTAAGAAAAAATGCATCTACATTAATTTAACTAAGAACATGAAATGAAATATAAACCACGATACCTTAATTGAAGGGCTTCTAAGTGTTGCTTCAAAACTAGTAGATGTACATGTTTAAAAGTTTCAAGGTGACCTAGAGAGTGCTTTTTAGAACGAAGTGATGAAATTGGAAAGGGAAAAGTTCTGATTACAAAAGTATAATCGTTTTTGTCCAACCTTTGCCAACAAAGACCTTATTGTAGTTGGGGCGGGACTTAAATTGCCGTCACGGCATTAGTGCTACTGTAACAGTTAGTTACGTAGTCCTTTTGGTCATATCACTAAAATGGTATGCCAAAAAGGATTAGGGCTCAATTATTATGGGGAATTTTGTCTAATAAGCATGAGGTCAGGCATGCATAGCTTTGAGAAACTGTTTCTAGGAGCAACAGGCATGGTAAAACTTATTTTTTATTTTTTATTTTTTATTTTTTTTTGAACAGCAGAAAAGAGATTTTATTAATCAAAGTATGAGTACAAAGATTTAATTGAACAAGAGGATATGGCATCACGATGCAACGAAAACATCCCAATTAGGCTGGCTCCCTAACAAAGCGACAATCATATGCCACACTTGACCCCAAAGAGTTGATAAGATATCAACTAGAAGTCCAACGAAATACAAACCCACAATGCTAATACAACATATCAATAGCAGTAAATGACAGTAGCAGCAGCATTATGACCCTGATGGGTTCCAAATTATCACAAGGATAAGCAGCAACATTATAAATCATCAGTAACACAGCAACATCAGCAGCTTAATCACCCTGAAAGTCAATTTTGTGCTCCAATATTCATGAGAACCAACAGTATCATTGAAAGGAAGCAGTAGCAGTAAAAAAACCATAAGCATATGGCAAAGGCAGCAACATTAGGGATATGATCACCATAGGAAAGTAGCAAGTATGCCCCAACCGAGAAATCACATGTCAGTGCAAGATATATACCACCTCACAGTAGGTTTGGACCATGTATCGAGTATTGCATCCTGGGATTCTTGTAGCAATTTCCTGAAATAGATTAATATCCATTTTCAGCATAGCTTTCTTTCAGATCAGCAGCATTCAGTCCAGATCAATTGCTTTGCATCAGTGACATCACACCTGGAAAGTACCAAATTTTCTTGTATCAGCATACAGTCCAATGAGATATTACACCCACACCAAATGAAAAGACACAAGACACATGAAGCATACGCATACGACACTGGATACAGCAAAAAAAATTCAACACCCAAGATAAAGAAAGAGCAGTCACAAGATAGCCCCAAAACTCAAGACTAGACTCAAGAGTGACAAGAGAAAAATAAAGAAATAGCAAGACAAAAACAGCCTCAAGACAACCCCAGAGAGCAACGCCGAACACTCCCTAAAGCAGAACCCACAAACCAGAAACAGACAAAAGAAAAAAATGAAAAACCCAAGAAACACCCACCAGAACACACCCCCTACCCAACCCACCAACCCATCTCACTCAGAGAACAGCATTAAGCAGATTCCATAATACTCTTAAGGCTGAATAGGAAGTCATCCAGTGAATAGTCTTTCCATTGACTCTTGTTTCTAACCCAAAAGGCCACTCTGATCTTAACTAATTCCTTCACCTACATCCAATTTGGATTTTCCTTCTCGAAAACACAAGCATTTCTTTGATTCCAAATAGTCCACATCACAGCAAAGGGGATAACATCCCAGATTATTCTCTGTTTTGGCCTCAATTTCCATTCCTTCCACCAAGACAACAAAGCATACAAGTTATTATTGGCACTTGATGCTTTAACCATATCATACATTGATTTAACATAGAATTTATCTGACCTTTCTCCTTTCCAAACTAGTATTTCATTCCTGCCCTCTCTATGCTCCAATCCTTGTTCCTCTAGCATCTGTAGCTCAGTCAATTCAGGTATTTCCCAGTCATATAGGTTCCTTCTAAAAGTGAAACCCACTGGTTTGTTGCAGTTTTCCTTGACAATACATCACTAAGCAGCTCATCTTTGTTGGAGACAAGAATGAAAATGTTTGGAAATTGCAATGCTAAATTTGGCCTGCCACACGACTCATCTAGCCAAAATGATATTGAGTGACCGCATCGAACTTTTAGGAATGCATTCTCCAAGTAAATGGCAATTGTCTGTGGTTTGTTTTCTTGTAGCCTCATGATATCCCTCCATATGGTTGATACTCTGTTTGAGGTTACCATGTTTGGTATCCATCCTTTACCCAACCCTTTATACTCGAAGTTAATGATTTTCCTCCACAAGACTTCCTTCTCATTACCAAATCTCCACCACCATTTTGTTAACAGAGCATCATTTATATCTCTCACACTCTTTACACCCAAACCTCAACAGCTTTTAGGTTGAGTCAATTGTGACCATGCCACCACGTGAATCTTTCTCTTTAAGTCTGAAAATGTTTGGAAATTGCAATGCTAAATTTGCCCAGCCACACCACGCATCTAGCCAAAATGATATTGAGGGACCTCATCGAACTTTTAGGAATGCATTCTCGAAGTAAATGGCATTTGTCTGTGGTTTGTTTTCTTGTAGCCTCATGATATCCCTCGACCCTGTTTGAGGTCACCATGTTTGGTATCCATCCTTTACCCACCCCTTTATACTCGAAGTTAATGATTTTCCTCCACAAGACTTCCTTCTCATTACCAAATCTCCACCACCATTTTGTTAACAGAGCATCATTCATATCTCTTGAAAAGTCCTAGATCCCACAAGGTTTAATAATTTGCTAGGTTTTTTGTTAATTCTCAAACGAAAAACTCACCGATTAATAAATGAATCAATCACAAGCGCAAATCAATCCAATAGATGAACACCAAATATACGTGGAAAACCCTAAATGGGTAAAAAACCACGGGAAGGAATCAATCCACTATAAACTCATTGTGTAGTTACAAGTAATCTTACCATACGATTTGAATCGCTCACAATCGCTCTAAGATGTACTTGCCGAATCCTCGTACACCACACCCAGTGACTGATTGCCGCTTGCCTTGAATCACTCAAGCCTTCTGAATAATCCCAGAAATCCACTGGAATAGCAACTCAATAATTTGAATTAAGTGTTGAAAAATACTTGGAGTAATTTGAACATGAGGCTTAATGGTTCATGAGGTTAGTAATACTCCAAGACCAAGAGGAACTTATGCCCGAAAATTGCAACTCTCTCTCTTGCTAAGTGATCCTAGGCTGCCAAAAAGTTGATGTATATATATACATTAATCAAAGTCACACCCACGTTCAATGTTTCCAATCCAAGAAGATCACTTTTGCTGCCTTTGTTATTTTTTAAAAGGATTGCCAAAATCCTTCCTTGTTGAGAAGCACAACTCACATCCAACGGAAACTCTTTTATTGTCTTTGCCATTTTCAAAAGATTACCATAAATCCTTCCTTGTTGAGAAGCAAGGCCACCATTTGTAACGTCAGAATATCTAATCTTTCCTTGTTGTGCTAGAATTCTCTAATAATAAAAAAAAACTTCCCAAGTTGATTTGGCCGCATATCAATCTCATGCAAATTATTCCGTAAACTTCTCTGTTGCAAATCACGTGCGCCTTGACTAACTACCGTCACCCATGATCCTTCGTTACAAGACATATTTGATTTCCTCCCCTTCTTAAACAGACACTCTAAAAATAGAAGAAAAATAAATTACAACTTGATAATTAGGGATACAATCAAATGTGTGTCTTGTCATGGGATTTGCCAATAAATATAGACCTTACAATCTCTCCCTTTGTCACTTCCATAACAAAACACACTCAACAAATAAAACATAGCCCTTAACAGATTGTTCACGACATGTGAAGCTGCATGCACATTTATAGTCAGACTGCTTTTCCACCAACTTTCCTAAAACCAATTGGTGTTAGGAAGTGCTTCAATTAAGTCTTTTATGGCGTTCGACATCGCACCCGCAAGTCTATTTTTAGAGCGGCCGCAGGGAGTGGCATCGTGTAACCAAATCCATGGGGGCACTCCGGGTCCAACAATCCCTCCCTCATGGTGACGCTCCCGCGACTCGAACCCATGACCTCCTGGCTTTGATACCAATTGAAAAATCCTAGATCCCATAAGGTTTAATAATTTGCTAGGTTTTTTTTTTAATTCTCTAACGAAAAACTCACCGATCAATAAATTAACCAATCACAGATGCAAATCAATCAAATAGATGTACACCAAATATACGTGGAAAACCCTAAATGGGTAAAAAACCACGGGAAGGAATCAATCCACTATAAACTCATTGTGTAGTTACAAGTAATCTTACCATACGATTTGAATTGCTCGCAATCGCTTTAAGATGTACTTGCCGAATCCTCGTACACCACACCCAGTGACTGATTACCACTTGCCTTGAATCACTCAAGCCTTCCGAATACTCCCAGAAATCCACTGGAATAGCAACTCAATAATTTGAATTAAGTGTTGAAAAATACTTGGAGTAATTTGAACAGGAGGCTTAATGGTTCATGAGGTTAGTAATACTCCCAAGACCAAGAGGAACTTTTGCTCGAAAATTGCAACTCTCTCTCTTGCTAAGTGATCCCAGGCTGCCGAAAAGTTGATCTATATATATATATATATATATATACACATTAATCAAAGTCACACCCACGTCCAATGTTTCCAATCCAAGAAGATCACTTTTGCTGCCTTTGTTATTTTTTAAAAGGATTGCCAAAATCCTTCCTTGTTGAGAAGCACGACTCACATCCAAGAGAAACTCTTTTATTGTCTTTGCCATTTTCGAAAGATTACCATAAATCCTTCCTTGTTGAGAAGCAGGGCCACCATTTGTAACGTCAGAATATCTAATCTTTCCTTGTTGCGCTAGAATTCTCTAATAATAATAAAAAAACTTTCCAAGTTGATTTGGCCGCATATCAATCTCATGCAAATTATTCTGTAAACTTCTCTGTTGCAAATCACGTGTGCCTTGACTGACTACCGTCACTCATGATCCTTCGTTACAAGACATATTTGATTTCCTCCGCTTCTTAAACAGACACTCTAAAATTAGAAGAAAAATAAATTACAACTTGATAATTAGGGATACAATCAAATGTGTGTCTTGTCATGGGATTTGCCAATAAATATAGACCTTACATCTCTCACACTTACACCCAAACCTCCACAGTATTTAGGTTGAGTCACTTTTGACCATGCTACCATGTGAATCTCTCTCTTTAAGTCTGAACCTCCCCATTGGAACTTTGCTTGAATTGACTCAACGCATTGTGCTACACATTCTGGCTTTTTAAACAGAGACATGTAGACGATTTGTAGACTACACAAAATATATTTGATCAACACCACTCTACCTCCAAAAGATAGGTATCTCCTTTTCCATGAAGCTAGCCTTAATTTCACATTTTCAATGACATCTTTCCAAGTTGATTTTAGTCTAGGGCTCACTCCTAGAGGCATTCCCAAATATTTGATAGGTAGCCTTTGTGTTTTACATCTTAAAATTCTAGCTAAAGCATTTAACTCTTCATCCTGCACTCCAACCATAGTGTCATTTGCAAATTGTAGGTGAGTTCAATTTTGGCCCCCATTTCCAAACTCCATCCCAGATATCATACATTGAGCTTCAATTTTCTTAAACATCCAATTCACTCAGCTGCAGTGATGAATAGGAAAGGGGGTAAGGGATTTCCTTGTCTGACTCCCTTCTGCATTTGAAATTCCTGAGTTGGGGCTCCATTCACCAGAATTGATATCCAAGCAGAGGATAACCACTCTCTAAGCCATTTAACCCATTTCACTGGAAATCCCATCAAATTCATCATTTTGAAGAGATAGATCCAATTCACATTGTCAAAGGGCTTTTCAAAGTCAAGTTTGATGATCAACCGCTGCTTCCTATTCTTCTTCCAACTATATATCCTCCACTTCATTTGCAATCAAAATACCATCCTGAATATTCTTACCCCCCGAAAATGCCGACTTTATATCACGTACAACCACATGAATGCATGGTTTGATTCTAGCTGCAAGTACCTTTTGATAAAATTTTGCTCAAGCTTATAGGCCTGTAATCTTTAAGAGAAATAGGGTTTTCAACTTTTGGTATTTAGGTCATGAAGGAAGAGTTCATACCCTTAGGTAATTTATAGTTTTTGTGAAGCTCACCCATAAAATCCATGATGTCCTTCTTCATGAAAGGCCATCCTTTTTTTAGCATCACTGTTAAGTTTCAATTTTCAAAAACTTAAGCTGATATGAAATGGACCAAACAGTTTGTATCAATCCATTCAACACTCCCCCTCATGTGTAACTCCGTCTTGCATGTGGAGATGCAAATAACCATAGGCAGATCGAAACATAGTACAAAGTGGAGAAGCGGAATTCAAACATGGACTAAATACAAATAGAGAGAGTTTAACCTAAGATAAATTGAGAGACTTTAACCTAAGACTTCTCCCAGGTGGAGTTCTAATACCATGTTGAGTTACTAATTATTCTTTAAGCTTAAGCTCTTAGGAAATAGATCCAATGATATATATGAAGTTACTATTGGGATAGATTGACAAGACCTCACATACAAACGATCGCTCCCCAACTGACCCCATCCACGCCATGGCTGTTAGGTACAACGTAATTAAATAATTATTAGTGGATTTTGTTACAAGTAGTCATACAAATTTTTTTCTTTTAGCCCGCATATTAAGCCTATCATAAAATACTCTCTGAACACATATGTATACTATATCCCATTACCTGATATACATAACCACCGTTCCGTCATGGACTTATCTATACTTATATAGACATGTTGTATAGTACATTACTTCATTGGCTTATAAACTTATTAATGACGCAGGAGTTTTGAGGATCAGAAGATGCACCACTGTTGAAAACCTTACAACTGAAGCGCACACGAAGGGGCATTGTAAAAGCTTACTCTCTTCGTCGCAATTTGTTGTGCCTGCTTCCTTTTTGAGACTTCTAAAAAAATTGTCTATGTTTCCTAATATAAAGACCCGGAAATTCGTGTAAAATTTTCGATTTAAAATGAGGGATTTTATGAAATTGCATTTAAGAGTTGGAATTGTGGACCAGTGTGAGAAATAGTTTGGGTTGGGGTTTATTTGTAACACATTAATGTTTGATGGGTGAGTGTTATACCGTGCACTACATAACTCATTTCTTCCCCTCTCCCCTCTTGGCCGGCCAACCCCCTCCCCTCTCTCTCTTGATTTTTCTCAAGCTCCCACCCCAAATTCTCACCACCTACTTAATCTATGGCGAGACATTGAACCCCTTTGGTTGTTTAACTCAGTAGCACTAACTAACTTCTCCAAAAAATTATATTAAAAAACAAATACAAAAAAATGATTTTTTATTTTTATTTTATAGAAACAAGCAATGCATATAATTTAGACTCCTATATAATAAAAAGAAGTTGAGATTACAAATTTCATGAGATATTCTATCGGTTTTCTTTTTTCTTTACAAGGAAAGCTTGCACACCTTATGAAGAAATTAATTTTCGGTATTTATGTGAATGAAACGCAAGTTGAACTTCCAGACGCAAGTACGAAAAGGATAAATAAATTTAGAGTTGTGAATATAATAATAAGGCGGGATGATAACACAAGTTAAAGTGCCTTGAAGGACTAATATTTAAGTGCCAATATAGAGTATATACAACGAAGGGCATCAACAGTAGTTTTTCTCATTGTGGTATTTTAACTCTTTGATTCCTCTTTATCCCGTCATCCTTTATTCACATATTGTAGGAATCTCATTCAAATTGCCAAAATGAGATAAGAACGTGATTAATGCGGATCCAGGGCTGCTGGTGTGCGGCCCTGGTGTGCACATCCGAGCCGTTGATTTCAGCAATTAGTAGCTGAGATTTCATCTCAACAACGAACGGTTTGAATATGCAATGTGCCGAGATAAAATTAGTACTGTTGAAAATGCATTTTACGGCTTGGGTACTGCACACCAGAGTTGCACCCCAGGGAGTGCATACCAAGCTCTCGGTTTCCGATTAATGCCTAGTTGGAGAGGATTAAAACTAATAAATACAATAAAGGAAAATAAGTAAAATGACAAAGAACTTAATTCATTCCTTTTCCCGAAACCTTAATTTATGATGTATGGACATAATGATTCGTCCTTCCATCTACCATTTTAAGTCTTTGGAATTAGGAACAAATCTGAAAAAAATAGGTAAGAAAGTTATTACATTCCTTTTATCTAATTTCAGTTGCTTCTATATTTCGTGTTTTCTGTTCTTTTGATAGTTCAAGTTACCTTATAAACTTCACGCTTTTATTGAAAATTCAACAAGAATTTAGTAGGAAATTAATTTTGTGAATGTGGCCGACTGGACCCGGGGGCGTGCTGTCCCTTAAGGGATAACATGTATGCTGACCCCATCCGAGCCGTCCGTGCTCGGTGATCAATGGCCCAGATCAGTTCGGTAATGAACGGTGCAGATCTGTTTGGGTCCGAAAAAATCTGGGCCGGTGATCACTGAGCACGAACAACTCGGATGGTATCAGCATGCATGTTGTCCCTTAAGAGACAGCACCATCCCCTATTCACCATTCGAATTATGTGGACACGAAGAGATTTTCATGTAAAATCAAACAAGGGAAACAACTACGATTTCCAGATTTTTGGGCACCGGATCCTGTGTCTTAATAATCCTCTCCTACGCAATTGCCACGTTGCACTCTTCCCTCCCCATTCCAATTTTATTCAACACTGTTACTTCCTCCGTTATAACTACGCCTTAAATCCCCTTTTTACATTTTATTTCCCTTAACTAATAAAATAATGTCCAGCGGTTTTACATTTTAAATGATTCAAATAGCAAGTTTTTCTTAAATTTTTTTTTCTATGGGTTTCTAAAAAAATTTAGCTCAATCCGATATTGGTAAGGGTGTTTTCAAAATTTGTAGGGGCGTCCTACGAATTCTGAAAAAGCCCTTACCGATATCAAAGAGCTAATTTCTCACAGATATTCATATAAAAAATATTTTAAGAAAAATTCGATATTTGAATCATCTTTGCGAGACCCAAAATAAGCCCAATGTTTTCCTGATTTGTAAAGCGAACCACTTAATTTCAGATTAATGATTTATTATTTTTTTCTGGGACTAGCTTTGGATCCCACAAAGGTGATTCAAAACTCTAATTATTCTTAAAATATAATTTTATGGGTTCCTATTAAAAATTAACTCAATCGATATTGGTAAGAGCTTCTTCAGAATTAATAGGGCGCCCTTACCGATATTGAATTGAGCTAATTTTTTTTATATAAAAAAATATTTTAAAAAAAGCTCGCTGTTGGAATCATCTTTATGACCCAAAATTAGAACGTACAGCCGTTGGACATTATTTTTATTAGTTAAGGGAAATAAAATGTAAAAAGGATTTAATGGGGGAGTTATAACGGAGGAATTAACAGGGTTTAATAAAATTGGAAGAGGACGGAAAAGTGTTACGTGGCAATTGGGTGGGGGTGGGACAGATGAGTAGGACAGGATACATAAGACAGAGGATCCACGGCCAGATTTTTTGGCTTTTTCTAGTTAATGCATAATGAAGGACAGCTAATATGTTTATGGGGCTTATTTTTAAATCTTTACCTTTTAGAAAATGGGCCTTAAAATAATCGAGGTGTAGACAGATCATGTTTCGGTGGAGGAGGGCGGGCCTTGAGAGCATCTTCTATCACACTCGATATCTCCATTTTGGAGACCAGATGTGATATATTGAGAAATTTTTTTATAATTTATCTATTTTTCTTCAACTTTTGTACTTTAAGAGACAATCTTGGAGGGACCCATCTTACTTTTTAGAAATTTAGAGATACCTGTATTTTGGTTTATAAAATTCTAAAAAGGGCAATGGGCTCCTTTAAAAAGTAAAAAAAGTTAATAAAAAAGAAGAGAGACATAAATTATAGTAAAATTTTCCCTCAATATGTCACATGTCCAATCCCCAAAATGGAGATGCTCTGAGGCTGTAGTCTCTATATATGCTTACCCCCTCAAATATATGCAGACATTCTTATGCGAAGCAAATTTCCCAACAGCATTATAATTGAGTTTTTTTTACAACTGCATCATGAAATCTTCAGCCAACGATGGGGAAGAAGAAGAACGACGGAATCGAAAACGACGAGCAATCGAAAACGACGAGCATTCTGTTTGCAATAATTGTTTCAGTGATTTATCAAAAAGGTTTGCGACGTCTTTCACCTTAGATTTAGCTTCTTTATCTCCTAGTGAGTAATCCTTGTGTGCTTAAAATAGTTTGATCCGATTGCTTTAAAGTAGGGCTGTCCAGTGGATCGGATCATCTGATCCGCTCAATTCGCTCTATCCGATCCATTTGTTAACCCATTCATGAATGTAATGGATGGTTCCGGATCGAGAATTCCTTGTCTGGCGGTTTCGGATACGGTTCAAATCGGTTTGATCCGCTCAATTCGCCCAATAATCTTTCTTTAATCTCCCAAATCCGCCCGATCCAGAACCGATCAACCAGATCCGTATCCGAACCGATCCATCCGTATGTCACCTACGGATGGTTCCGGATCTTACAAACCATAATCTGCTCTGGGTGGTTCGGATCAAATCCGTATCCGAACCGACCGGATCCGATCCGTGGATACCCCTAATTTAAAGTGAGTAAGTTCCTTTGTTGTTAATTTGAGTGTAGTTTTCATGAGAAAAGGGAAAAGGCTTAGTTTTCATGGGTCACTAGATCTCAGTCTTTCCAACCCAACTTTGTTAGTCCTGTGCCGTAAGAGATAAACAAAAATTGAAACTGTAACGTTTAATTCCAACCCATATTGTCTTATGTTTGATATGCCACGACCTCTTTACGAAATCCTAGTCTTCAAGAGTTAACAAAATCACATCAACAACATAAAGAAAGGTCGCAACACAGAATTGTCCATCTTTGTGTAGTCAAAGAACTTGATAGGAATGTTCTAGCTGTTTGTCAATGGGGAAGGAATTGTTTTTAGAATCCAAGTAAAATGGATTTGTGCTTCAAAAATTATCAGGCAAACTTTTAAAAGTTCTTCAAAATCCATATGTAACTTTTGAAAATCGGTGGCGGCAATTGCCTTCACTTGCTGGGATGGAGCCAGAGGGGGCCAGTAGGGACGATCGCCCCTACAAGAAAAAGAAAAAAAAAAACCATCTAGTTTTATACAGGGAAAAAAAGATTTTCTATGAATTATATAAGCTCGCACCTGCAATATATTTTGGGAAAAAATTTCGCTCTTGCGTAGTGAAATTCCTGGCTCTCTGTCCTTGTGAGTAATAGCTAGCATAGCATGCAATAGTATAGCGTACCGTGTTCTCTATATGGAAAATCTAAACTATTCAAGCTCAGTTTGATTGAAACTTGTTTGAGATTAGGTCAAATCGATAACTAAAACCAAACAAACTTAACCACATTTTGGAATCATCTAGTTTTTTTACATCAAGATTAAACCAATAGACTGATGGCTTACTTCTTTACGATCCTAGTTTCAGCTTTACTTCATGAAACCACAAATTTTTCTTGAGCATGCGGTTTAAAACCCTTCCATTGCAGGGGTATGTCATCATTTTGCAGCTCCGAATGCCTAGCTGTGGGGATATTAGCTGAGGAAATATCAAAAGCAGCGGTCACCACTATGAGGTCTTCAAAAAATGCAATTATTATATAAAAAATAAATTTTTATCCTCGAATTATATATAAACTAGCCACCACTAGGTTTTGTTTTCATCTTTCATCCTTCATCCTCATAATGCAGTTTGTCTTTTTATTTTTTAAATACATATTTTCGCCACTACGAAGGTAAAAACCTGACTCCATCCCTGTCCACTTGCTATCAAAACTCTGTCGTTAAAAAAATGCAACTTGTCCGAAACTTGGAATATTTTTATCATTTGTCTGTTACTCTGTTACTAAAAATGGTAACCTCTCATAGACATTTTATTCAAAATTACATCTCCTATCGTTACTCATTTTCCATGATAACATTTCAGACATCCGTTAACATGAGGTACTATTGTTTTTGCTTTGGCTTCTATATAAACGACTTTTTTTTTTTTTTTTTTTTTTTTCTGAACAGCATATATAAACAACTATGAGTCCCAATATGATGGCTGTATTTTGATGAGACACGACGAGTTTAATTAGTAAAATATGCCTGTGAAAATATGGAATTTGATTTTCCCTTTCAAGGAGAGGGCTATGGGTTCTGGAATTTTTAACATCATTACTATGGGACTAGTGTTCATTTTATAATGTTCATGCATGACAATAGAGGGACAATCTTCGAAACTTTAGTCATCGAACCTATTAAATGTCACTGTTCTCCAAATCACTGTCCTTCGGTCATAGAACCTATTAAATGTCATCGTTCTTCATTTTTCTTGTAGCCTCATGATATCCCTTCATTTTTCTTGTAGCCTCAGAGCATGAGTTAGTTGGCTGTTCCCCACAGAACTCGGAGATGGCACCATACGGAATTTTTCATCTGCTAAATCAAGTGCCGCAATAAGGATACTCCTACTAGTACTGGCTATCCAGTGGAGTGCCCCACTAACAAAAACCCCAGATTCATCTCCGAAATTTGGATGATCCGATTGATAAGGAGACTTCTCAATCTGTTTCCCAGAATTGGTCCTCAAGGCATATATACTGACTTTATGATCATCGGTTTCACAGCGAAAAGAAATGCTTACAACTTTGTAATCATCATTGGATGAGTCATAAGTCATAACAAGCCCATAATCATTGCAACTTTTCAAAGGCTTGAATGTAAAAGGAGAATTGGTCCTCAAGGCATATATGTACAGACTTGATGATCATCGGTTTCACAGCGAAAAGAAATGCTTACAACTTTGTAATCATCATGAGTCATAACCAAGCCCATAATCATAGTAACATTTTCTACCGGTGGATTTCTTTTTTTTTTTTTTTGTAATTCGGAAATATATTAAAACGCTAGGAAGGAAAGGTAGTCCGCATTAGAAGTGCAGTTAGTTTGTTACAGACCATAAAAGAAACATACTAAGTTAGACAAAGGATAACAAACTTAGTCCAAGATTTGTCTGAGGTTAAGTTGATCCCTCAGCAAATATTCCCTAATGGCCAGTGGTAGTCTGTTAGACACCACCAGTTCTTCATCTTGTTGTGCTCCAAGCTTTGCTAAACAATCAGCGCACTCGTTAGCTCCTCTGTAGATGTGGGTGAGGGTGCTTCCGGTTCGGTTGAGGAGGTACTTTCCATCACGCAAAATGTTGCTTTGGGGATGGTTTTCCCTTGTTCCCTCATTGAACATAATCACTGCTGTATGGGAGTCCGACTCAATTTGGACGTTGGATAGCCCTTTCTCCATAATAATTGTGAGGCCACGGTAGATGGCCCATATTTCAGTTTCAAGGCTTGTTCTTGCTCTCATTTTGCCATAGAATCCTAGCTCCCAAGCTCCTTGATCATTCCTAAATAGCCCACCAAATCCTGCTTTGCCGCTGTCATCGTACCAACAACCATCCATGTTGAGCTTGTAGTTACCTGTTTTTAGAGAAAACCATAAAGTTAGACGGTTTCTTGGGGGGTAAGTGGTAAGTGAAGATTTGAAGGCTTCAACGATCTCAGTCGCATAGGTACTAAGTATCTTGGAACTCACATCTAGCACCAATTCAAAATTATCAAAACTTTTACGGTTCCTATCTTTCCAAATTTCCTTAAGGGTGGTGTAGAAAAGTATGTTCCAAGGTATGTTAGTTCCCATAAAAATGATTTTTTGTTTTTTCAAATTAGCCGAGATCCATTTCAACGTGGAGCATTTCTTTTACAAGGCCAGGATTGGAAAGTACGTCTTTTGAGATATTTATCCCTTAAAACTTCTGCCCCATAAACAATTTTTATTATTAGACAATTTCCAACCCAATTTAGCAAGTAAGGCTAGATTTTGCTCTCTGGCTTTGCGTAACCCCAGGCCTCCCTTGTCTTTGTTTTTACAAACACTATGCCAATTAACTAAATGGATTTCCCTCTTGTCAGGTGTGTCTCCCCATAAAAAGTCCCTATTTATCCGATCAAGTTTCTCACAAACACTAGCAGGGAAGTGCATGGTTTGCATCGTATAGCTAGGGATGGTGGAAGATGAGGCTTGAATTAAAGTGGCTCTACCCGCAAGCATGAGTGTTCGACTTCCAACCGACAAGTCTACTTTGCACTTTTTCAATGATGTGTTTGAAATGGTCCTTAGTGGTTCTTTTATGTAGAAGGGGAACTCCGAGATTTCAAGAATGCTGAAAGTATCGACATAAAACATGGGGCCTAATGGTGATTTGAAGTCATACCATATTTTCAGGTGGGTCAGGCCCATCACTCCAGAATGTTGCAATGACATCTCAAGGGGCTTCTACTTACTGAACTTCCATCCCATTCATATGCTTTGGCAATTAGCTGTAATTCCACTTAATTGTTTTTTTTTTGGATCCCTCCGTCCATTTTTAAGTATGTTACTTTGTAATTCCATCATCATTGCACATTTCCCATCACTTTACACTTTTCACATCAATTTTTATCTTCATCTTTCAAAATTATCTTCTACTTTTCTCCATTAACCCTTTACCCACTACTTTCAAAAGAACAAAACGATAATTGTACCAACTTTTATCCATAAACTTTTCAAAATACACACTTATTAAGGGATAGCCCGAAAATGTCGACGCAAGAAAAGGAACGGAAGGAGTAGTACAATACAAAGATTTTTTTATAGAAACAACCAATGCATATAATTTTTTAGAAAATGCATATACGAAGAAGTTAAGATCAGAGATTTCATGAGAGATTCTATCGGTTACTTTTTTCTTTTCAAGGAAAGCTTGCACACTTTATGAAGAGATTTAATTTTCGGTATTTATGTGGATAAAACGCAAATTGAACTTCCAGATGCAAGTAGAAAAAGGATAAATAATTTTAGTGTTGTGAATATAATATAAAGAGAACATAATAATAATAATAATAATAATAATAAGGATCTCTCTTTGGTTTCCAGAGTGAGAGAGTTCAAAAGCCAATCTTCGAAAAGTAATTCAAATGTTATTGAATTGCTTAGTTCCTTTTCTTCTATTTTAACTTCCCATTTCCTCTTTATCCCATCATCCTTTATTCACATATAGTTGGAATCCCACTCAAATTGCCAAAATCATCATTTATTCAAATAATGTAAGAATCTCATTCAAATTGCCCAAACTAATGAGATAAGAACGTGATTATTGTGAGAGGACTGAAACTAATAAATGCAATAAAGGAAAAATAAAAAAGTACTTCCCAAAAATAGGTAATAAAGTTATTCTTCTTTACCTAATCTTTGTTGCTTATTCCATGTTTTCTCTTCTTTTGATAGTCCAAGTTACTGTGTAAACTTCACGCTTTTATTGGAAAATCCAACAAGGATTTACTAGGAGATTTTGTGAATGTGGTCGACTGCCAGCCGAATTACTACGTGAACACAGAGAAAGATTTTCATGTAAAATCAAATAAGAAAAACAATTAAGCTCTCCATATTTTGTTTTTTCCTTTTCTAGTTGGTGCATAACGAAGGACAATTAATATGTTTATGGGGCTTATTTTTAAATCTTTTCCTTTTATAAAATGGGCCTTAAAATAATCGAAGTGTAGACAGGTCGTGTTTTGGTGGAGGAGGGCGGGCCTTGAGGTTTGAGTCGCTGAGCAATTTTCGGGTGCCGTGTGGGCATCACTTGACAGTGCCTGAACACCCATCTCAATCGTCTAAAATAATTTTGGATGGTTTGGATTTTAAAGAAAAAAAGACAAGAGAGAAAGAGGAGAGAGTGGGAAAAAAAAAGAGAGAGGAAAGAAATCTGAATCCTTTTGAACAGTCGCGAGATTGGTGCTCGAGCATGGCTACGTGGGTGTGCACCCACACCCAAAAATTACTCGCAGTCCGTATATAAATATATTACCCCGTCAAACGCATGCAGACATTGTTGTCCACAGCAAATTTCCCAACAGCATTATACTGATAGGGTTTCGTCTATAACTAACTGCATCATGGCAGCCAACGATGGCGACGGAGAAGAAGAAGAAGAGGACGACGGAATCGAAAACGAAGAGTATTCCGTTTACAATCATTGTTTCAGTGATTTACCAAAAGGTATGCGACTTCTTTCACCTTAGATTTAGCTTCTTTTATCTCCTAGCGATTAATCCTTGCGTGCTTAAAATAGTTGGATCTGATTGCTTTAATTTGAGTAAGTTCCTTGTTTGTTCTTTCACCTTAGATTTAGCTTCTTTAGTTTTCATGAATCTGAAAAAAGGGAAAAATCATAGTAACGTTTAATTCCAATCCATATTGTCTTAACGAAATCCTAGTCTTCTATTAAGATTATTTGATAGGAATGTTCTAGCTGTTTGTCAATGGAGAAGGAATTGTTTTTATTTGGCAAACTTTTTAAAGTTCTTCAAAATCCATATGTAACTTTTGAAAAAATCGGTGGGGGCAATTGCCTCCACTTGCTGTCAGTAACGTAGTGGTTTAAAAAATTGCAACTTGCGCGAAACTTGCGAATATTTTAATCATTTCTCTGTTACTAAAAATGGTAATCTCTGATAGATATTTTATTCTGTTTCTCATCTTCCATGATAACATTTCGGCATCTGTTTCCATGAGGTATTGTTTTTGCTTTGGCTTCTATATAAATAACTGTTAGTCCAAACAAGACGCTGTATTTTGACGAGAGACACGACGAGTTTAATAGTAATGCTATATGCCTTGGAAATATTGAATTTCGTTATCCCTTTCCAAGAGAGGACTATGGATTTTGGAATTTCATATTCCTACATGGGTTTGTACCATAACATCATTACCATTGGACTAATGTTGAGTTTATAAAAAGTTCACGCATGATGACAGAGGGACAATCTTCGAAACTTTAGTCATAGAACCTACTAAATTTCACTGTTCTCCATATCACTGTTCTTCAGTCATAGAACCTCTTAAATGTCATTGTTCTTCATGTTATTCTATGTCCCTTGAAGAATATCAAAATTTTGTTCCACCAATGAGATGTCTTCTTCTTCTTCTTCTTCTTCTTCTTCTTCTTGTTCGAGGGCAGATGTAACGCTCCCTGGATCTAAGGTTGCAACACCTCAGGTCTACTTCTTCCAAAGCAGGTATGATCGTACTTCGATCCTGATCCTTCTTCTTCTTCTTCACCTTCGACTTTGACTTCGAAATTCTTATTCTTCCATTCAATGTGTCCCATTTCCAAGTGCCACACCAGGTACATATCCCGCCCCCACACCCATGTTGTGTCGACAAGGGTACTTCACCAAAAATCATAGATCCGTGTCATAAGAGGAGATATGACATGGATATTATTGGGATACAATGGAGTCCAAGACATAGATTTAACTGGGGCCAAATTGTCAAAAATTTATTCCTTGCAAACATTAAAGAAGCATCAAGCATGTATATTCTATGTTTGGAACAAAAAACTGCCCTAGTTGTTGTTCCCATCTATCTGCAACGGAGAAAACAAGGAGAAAGGAGAGAGGAGGATGGAAAAGGGTGTTGAAGGAACAACTCTTCGTATCAAAAGTTGTGCTAAGACAAAGAAGAGGATTGGACGAGTCAAGACTCAAGGGTCAGAGTGAAGGGAAATAAGTGAGAAAGGATCAGATTGAAGTTGATGTTGGAAATGGTAGTAGCTTAATCTAATTATTGTTTGGCATGCGCTAAATGAAGTTTTCTAGCTTTTAGTTTTGTTTTCTATGTATAACAAAATAATAAAGCACTTGTTTACAAGCATATCTTTGCTGTATATGCATCTTATCAATTTTCTTTTTTCGCTATCGACATATTTGTGTCGGATCGTATCTGTATCGCGTAACCATATCATTCTATGAATCACACACACTTCTTTTTGATCACGTGCTGGTGTCCAAACATATCTGTCAGACCCTTAACTTGAAGGTGTTGTAGTTTTTGCCAAACTTTGTGATTGTGTAAAGACTTTAGAATGTGTTTGATACACTCTAGGGTATTATGGGCACTCGTGGGGCACTTTGGAGGTCTCAAATGAAGTTGTAGGCCCAATTAAAGCTTATGGAATCTACTTTCATGGATGGCTAATGATAAAAAAAGATAAATGCGTATTATGAAATAGTTTTTGTCAGAACACTTTATCGGATAATGTAACGATACACACAAACATTGTAGAGCCATAGTTTTTTGCAATACAAATAATACCTGAATATGTTTCTTTAGACATGAACCAAACATGTCTTGTCCTCTTCTTTTTTGAAATTTGTATTAAAGTTTCAATGTCGTGTTGGTGTCACACTGTCACGTCACTTGTCCATGCAAGGGTTACCTGCAGTGAAGATGTCTATGTTTTGTCATAACTATCTTTCAAACACATTTCTAAATTGAGTATCAAATAAAATTAAACTCTTGTTTCCATGTATGTTAATATCTAAACAATATTTTAAGAATGGGAGTTGAAATGTCTCCTGACTAAGTAAGAGGAAATAACACAAATACCTAGTATCATACCATGTGCATCGGTTTTTTCATTTTGCTACTCTTGGTATTTTTTCCCTTCCAATTTGACGAAATTTGATTTACTAGAGTTCCTTTTGCACATGGCATGTAAGATTATACAGCTTAAAGACTTTATTCATTTTGGTTTTCAAGAACCACCTCTATCTCAACACAGTCCCCAATAAGTTCTCTCTCTCTCTCTCTCTCTCTCTCTCTCTCTCTCCATTCATTACCCAAAAAACCTCCCTCAAACCTAGACCAAACAAACACAATGTTTTCCTTGCACCCGAACACCAAGTGTGGTAACTACTTTTTTAGGAGCATGCATAAATACCTTAGTTTCTCTTACCTCCTTTTAACTGCGTATAACGTTGATGCTCGGTAACTGAATGAATGGGATTAATAGCTTTATAGGCTCACATAACACATGCTTTTAATGTTTGTCCTTGTAGTAAAGTCCATATTTTTTGCAGCAATAACAATAAATAGCATTGAGGATTTCATACATGGAAATTATTTGACCCCAAAGTTCTACAATGTGTTCTTTAGAAATTTAAAGATTTTGTGTACTTTACTGGCGAGATTGAATGAGAAATATTAGATCAACTAAGAATCCATTCACGGTTATTTGGTTATTTGGGGTGGATGTATAAGCGATATGGACATAAATCAACATAGGAGATTCAAAAAGCTGATATAAAGAGATGGTGTCTAGAGAGTTTGGGCAAAGATCATGCAGATGACGCTGAATCGAGTTGTGGTGAATAGTAGTATGTTATTCCGTAACTTAACCATCTAAGATATTTTGGGAAAAAGAAGGTTGCAAATATGATGGAGATGGCTAGTGGTGATTTGCAATATCTTGATGATGCTCATCTGCACAGAGTCAACTACGTTGGAAGGTGTAGTGGAAAAGAGGGTTGAGATTGGCTCTCAATTTTTTCTCTCCTTCAGTCATGGTGATTTCTTCTGTTAGATGTGATCAACAGTGAAAAATTAAGGCAAGAAAAGAATTTAAACCTGATTTTTTTTTTCGTGAACATATATGGCCCTGTTCTACTAAACTTTTTGTTTTCGTATTGATTTTTGCTTTTTTGGATTTTTGTTAGATATGTGCTAGGATTGATCATTCTTCTCATTAACAGGAGTCTAAAAGTAAAAAAAAATCCCAAAAAAAACTAAAAGTATGAAAGACGAAAAAACTAAGAAGTACAAACAGCTCTGTTTTGTCCTTAATGTCGTCCTATCTGAATTTTTTTTCAACTTCGGACCATAATTTATATTGTTTGGATTCCTTTCACGAAGATGAATGATTTATCCGAACAATTACGATGAAAAGCTCAAAAATTGTTGTGGAAAGTAAGTAAAATATCAAAAAAATACCCAAGCAAAAATTTAGGAATAACATGCCAATTTAACTAAGCATAATGGCCAAAAGATATTCATGTTGCCAATCCAATTTGGTCACAGTGGATGGATCCACTTGATGTTTGGATCGACCCAAACACCTTTGGTCTGAAATTTTGCTCTAACGACTTTTGATGGGGTTTTGATTCAAGAGTTTGGGATGGCTTAGATGGACAAATTAGGCCATGAACTAGGTACCCAACAACTCATTAACATGGTGGTTCATCAATTTGGTTAGTTTGCAAGATTTACTCAAGTTCAAAGGCGACTAGGTCATGATACAACAAGGATTTCCTCAACTTCCACAAAATCAAAGAGATTGGGCATGAACTAACTTAACTATCAAGTAAATTAGTGAGAGGCAACTAAGATGGGCATGAAGTCAACATAAATCAACACCAATAAAGCTTGAAATCCCCTCATTGGGTCATTGAACAAGAACAAAGGGGAAATAAACAAGAACAAGAGTAACACAAATACAAACATCAAATTTACATGAAGAATTGATAGTAGTTCCCCTACCTCTTGCGATTGAGCTTGAAAACCCCTTCCAAATGCAACCCTAGCTCAAGATCCAAGCAAAACTTTCTCAACCCCGAAGTGAAATAAGTACACTCACGCATAGAGCACGAGATTTGGTGGAGGTTTTGTGAAGGAGTTAAGTTTGGAACTTGAGGTTTTGCCTTGGTTTGGTGAAGAAATTGGAGGAGAGAGACAGATGGCCGGCCTATAGAGGGGAGGAGGGAGATGTATATCTCTCTCTATACACACCACACACACTTAAATACACCCCCACCACACAATTCAAAAGAATTTCAAAGAAATACACTAAAAACCCACGAGTGACATTTGTAAACCAAAACAACCCCTATAACACATGAAACATATAAGCCTCTCACACTTAGTCATTTTTATCATTTTACATAATTCCTCACACCACCCCAATGTTATTTATGAAAAATAGATATAAATTTACGGGTCATTACACCTTTGCTACCTAAGTTGTAGTGTTGTGTCAAGATTTCAAACATGCAACATGTGAGAGTTGTAGAATTTAACGTCTTTGAACTAATCTAACACAAACTAATGATCTATCCTTCTATATTGGAAAGAAATGCTATTGTTTTACTTTCGCTTCAAAACCGTGCTTCGTATTCACGCATTTTCCTTATTGTTTCCATTCCGCCCTTGGACAGCTATATTTTGATGATGGCGCGACCCAGGCTTCTTTTCCTTCACGTCTCTTTTGGGTCACGCACATCGGACCTGGGGGCCTGTCGTGACTTGCTCACTACAGGCGTGTAGTAGTAATCACAGTCGTTTGTTCTATTTTGGACGGTTCACAGCCGTTTGTTCTATTTTGGACGGTTTGCATTTTAATAAAACTCTTCAGAGGGCAAGAGTCTCTTCCATGGAAGAGTTTTATTTAAATTCCGAACCATTTAAAACATTTTAACGGTCAGGTTACTCACAAGTAGGGTCAGGTTACTCACTAGTAGTGAGTAAGGTCACTACATGCCCTGGATCCCATGTACATAGCCATCTCCTTCACGTCTCCTCTGCAAATACAGACTTTAAAACTTGACTGTATCCGAGAATAGCAAAATGTTTTTCCAAAAAATTCCAAATGGATTGTCGCCGAAAAACTTCCAGCCTATTCCTTCATCAAATCCAAGGGTCCGAAGGCGAGGAAGATGAGAATGATGAAGAAGAAAATGGGGAATCGACTTCTTGGGTTTCGACAGTTGGGACGAGGGTTTGAGTTAGGTTTGTGCTGAAGTCCAATTCAAGAGTTTTTTTTGGAGAACAGAAATGGGTCAATTTCTTATTTGAAGGTGTATGGGCAATAAAGTTCTTCACCGAGAAAGATTACAAGGGGTTCCTTACCAAGTTTTAAGGTGTCTAGACTCCCTTCTCCATTTCATCACCACTAAAGGCCACGATGAGGTTTATCTGTTGTATCTATTTGTACATTTGTATAGGTGTATCAGTGTATGCAATACATTTATGCGTGCAATTTGTTCGGTGATTGTTGATTGTGGCTTTGTTGATCCAGAATGACGTTGACGTGAGTTCAAGAAATTAGAGTGGTCAGGGGTGAGATTTCATTTCTTTCTTTTAAGCTATTATCTCATTGGTTGTGTCTTTGAATTGGATCATTGATTCGGTAATTTTCTTGGGTCAGCTAGGTTATGTGTTTGGTTCCGTAATTAACTTAGTGCCCATAAACCAAAATTTGTTTAGCAATTACAAACTCGTGGATCAGAATGTTATGGCTTGTTTGTTTTGATTTGTGTGCATGCAGCTTTGCGTTTCCCTTTGTTTTGAATTCTTTGATAAATAGCTTGGGTTTTTGCACTTGAGTGGGAACGCGGTCATGGACTTTTAACGGTCTATTTGTTTGACTGGATTTGCATAGGATTAGATTATATATCCAAAATGATTAAACATTTGGTGTTTGGCATTAATCTGATCATTTTTTATCCAATGGATTTGTATATTTGGTGCGGCTATGTATCATTAAATTAATAGTGCCGTCACACAAACAGGTACAAAGCATCCTATGAATTTCGTTTAACTAATCCTAATAATTAGGTGTGGACTAATTGTCCTCTGTTTTGTTTTGTTGGAGATGCTAGACTACAACGTACCTGGAGGTGAAAACTAAAGAATTACGTCAATATATGTTACTTGTGATGTTCTTCATTTTCATGATGTGGTTGTGCGAAAACAAAAACATGAGGGCAATTTATTTAACAGCTCATATTGTGGCATGCAGGAAAGTTGAGCCGGGGCCTCTCTATTATTCACAGCTACAAGTTGGTGAGGGAAAGAGAGGAATTATCTGATGATGAAGTTTTTCTGGCATATGCACTTGGGTGGTGCAATGAATGGGTATGGCTCCAATATATCATTCCCATTTATGGTCAAACCGGCTGTTCTTTGTTCATATTTTCATGTAATTTTGAATTCTTATGTAGTTTCATATACTGCTATTGAACACTTGCAATGATTCTTGCAGCTTCAAGCATATTTTCTTGCTCTGGACGGTATTATGGATAACTCGCACACACGCCAAGGTCAGCCATGTTGGTTGAGACTGCCAAAGGTGTGTGAGTCTATATTGTTAGAAATTAGGTTTCTCTTTCATGTATATTCTAAATCCTAACTAACATGGTTGTAATATTTGTTTCCAAAGCACTAAGATATGAAATTTTGTAACTTTTTTGTTGTTGGTTGATTTGATCGCTGCAAATGATGGCTTTGTAATCCGCAATCATATTCCAACGATTCTCAAAAAGCATTTCAAAGGAAAGGCCTTATTATGTGGATCTGCTGGATCTGTTCAATGAGATTGGGTTATCTTTGCATAGAAGAGGATGAATTGAGAGGTCATTTATTTAGGATGCTTGGAACTAATCTTGACCATGTTTGCCCAGGTAGAATTTGAAATCGCCTGTTGACAGATGATAGATTTGATCACCACAATTGAAGGAGAGAAAGATTTAGCCAAATATTCAATTCCTCTGTAAGTGAGAATTCCCAATAATTGTCTTTTCTTTCTAATTTGATCTTAAATATGATAAAATGTCCTACACGTTATTTAGTTTCCGTTCTGTTTTTCGTGCAATCATGATTGGAAGAGACTGTTATAGTTTAGTTCCTTTTTTTTTTTTGGAAGTGTTTGATAGTTACCAAGCAAACACACTGGGGGTTCATTTCATTAAGTTATTGGCAGCTTGAGGCTTGTAGATATTTATTTTAGGAAGCAATTTTTTTTTTTTTGAGGAATTAGTGCAAACGAAAGGATGAGATCTATTTTTGGGTAGGAGGGAAGCAACAGGTGTAATATAACACAAGGTAATCTAGAAATCCCATGATAGCTACATTTTGCTCTTTGAGAAGATAGTGAATTCATTTTCTCGTACTTGACGCCCTCCTTATTCATGAAAGAGGACCACAAGCATAAAAAAACGTTATAACTACATACTCTAATGTACCAAATCAATCATAAACTCAACAACTTTTTACAAAGTTTTAATAGAAACAAGTAACCACCTAATTTGGATTCATTTTGGTTTAAATCTCCATGCACAAACCCTTCTTTGAGATCAATCCAATTGCATATTAAGCATGTCATAAAATACTCTCTCAACACACATGTATACTATATCCGATTACCTGAAATACATAACCACTAATCCGCCATGGATATCACATGTTGTATAGTACATTATTTCATTGACTTCTAAACTTATTGATGACGTAAGAGTTTGGAGGATCAGAAGATGCACCACTGCTGAAAACCTTACAACTCACGTGCACATGAAGGGGCACTCTAAAAGCTTATTTTTTTAATTTTAGGAATGTTTTTTACAATGAAAGCAAAAAAGAGGCATCAAAAGTATACCAGGCTAGATGGTTTCCTTTCCACCCCCTCCTTTTTCCAGGAGGAAAAATTAGTTTCTTAAGTATGACTGAATGGTGATTTTATGCAGCAAACAATTGGGGGAACTTGAAGCTGTTATTGCACATGAATTGGGTCATTGGAAACTCAATCATACAATGGTGGCTCCTTTTCTTTCAGAACTTATAAAGCAGAACAGAACAGACGATGAAGACCAACGGTGATGTTATTTTGAACGTAGACATCAAGTAGACAGAATGCATAAATACAGAAAACATGGGTCAGACCCAATAAGAATTCATCACTCCATAAAGCTTTCTTGTTGCCCAACCCTCAGTGGTGGAGGATTCACAGCATGAGACTGCGAATTGCCCAGAAGGTACCTGCATATGAAGGTGGTCTGAACGGGGTCCAACTCTTCAAGCATCTTCTGGCAATGTGTTAGGTAATTGCTTGATTGCTTCTTAAGATAAAAGAGCATCCTTTTGACCAGTGGCATAAAGGTACATGAAGCCACAAGCATTGATTGGCATGTTAAATTTTTTAAGAACACCCTTTCGACCAGTGACAAAAGGGTACATGAACCCACAAGCATTGATTGGCATGTTAAATCAATATGTCTAGCAACTTCCAATTCAGGTAGTTTCATCACATTTACCAACATTGGATGGTTTAAACTTGTATCAACCAGTAACTTGATATATTTCCTAGCAGTGGTAGGCATGTTAAGTGTATTAGATTGTAATGAAGTTGAAGAGCTGCAAGTTATAAGGGATCCATGATTTCCAAACTAGATTTAGAGATGATGGAAATTCAAAGAACGTTAGTAATCTTAATTTTTGCTGCATAGTTTTCAAAGGGTGTTTTGGTATTTAGAGTGAAATATTATTTGATTTCTTGTACAGATACGCTAATGGTGCATGACTCATCCTATTTAGAAGGGGTATTATGTTAACTTATTTTTAACATCTCTTATCAAGAAATCACATACTCGTATTCTTTTGCAGGCTTCTGTACTCTTGTGTTGAGTGTTTGTCAAGTCTTCTAGTTTCAAATACGTTAGTAAAGTATTCGTTGCTGCAGTATGCAACTATTGTTCTAAGTTCAAGCAGTAAAGTATTCATTGCTGCAGTATGTAACTATTGGCATTAGTGTAGCTATTGTGAATGAATGATGGTGTTCAACTTAGCTTAAGCATGCAGCCTAATGAACCTGGTTTCTATGTCAAACACTTTCAAGGTTTTCGATTATGATTGCTACTTGCTAGTTGCTGTCATGGTTTATCTAGGTAGACCAGAAGAGGCATCAGTACATGCACGTCATTTACGAATATTGGTTGTCACATCGAGGTTTGCTTGGACTGTTGGTATATTGTACATGGTCTACTAAAGTACCTTGGGTAGTTCTAAATATTTCTCCCACTTTTTGATGAGGTTGTGTTGGATGAGAGAGTTTTGGATGGTGGCGTATGTTTCATGTGTCTCCTTTCAATGAATTGATACATAAACTAGTTCCTTGTTTCTTTTCACGAGAAAATAAGGGTCACTACCAATAGCATGGGACATGACAATGAGAAAGCAGTACTACGAGTTCTGGACAAAAACGCGGGCTAAAATTGTATAACCACCTTTCATCCATACACAATCAGAAAGACATTTTGTCAACGATTTTCTAGAGTTGTTAAAATTCATTGTCAATAGAAAGCAAATTTATCATGGTTATGGCTTCTTCCTAATTTTGTCTTATGTCGATGAAGACATGAAAAAAGGGTTTTAATCGCACTTAGCTTTTAGTAGTAGTTTGTACGTTGTACTGGACACTATCCATTGCCAGTGTGATTGATAACCCCGTGACTCTTCCCAAAAGGAAAAGGGGAAGAAATTAAGAGGGAACGAAACTAGGAAACAAAAGTAGTTGAAAGTTATCTTGGTTATAATTAGAAATATAAGAACGAAGGGAGTGTACAAGTGGGGCGCAGCCACAGTTTTTTGTTTGTAACAATGGAGAAATAGAATGGAGTTACTTCACAAAGCTCAAGATCTTATCCGAGGAATGATGGAACTTATGATGTTTATTTTGCTTTGTATTTATTGAAACTTAGGGCTTGAAATCTTACTGCCTGAGTTGCAAACTTGTAGATTGGTGCTTTAAATATGGTAGGGCTATTTTGTGAACATTTTTTCCCGAGTGGTGAAAGGGGATAACATCTTGATAAAAAATAGTCAGTCTTTTGCAAAGAAGTGGTAAGGAAATCCTTCGTAATATGTATAACGCCGTACATAAGCCATGAAGTATAGCCATATCCACGAAGGAGGTGTCTTTAAGCTCCAAAAATATCATTTCAATTCGTCGCGATTCATTTAACTATTTTTTTTGTTAGTAGTTTCTATTATAGAAAGACACGAAAAAAAATAAGGCAAGGAGATGGCCTTAAACCCCACTACAACTATAGCCAGAGAACAAGAACAAAAACACTACAACTGCACAACACTAACAATACAAAAGGTACAAGCTACACAAACAGCAATCCACAAACACACACAAGGAAAAAAAAAAAAAAAAACCTGCAAAGAAAGTAAACATTCCCCTCCTGCCTAATCCTTAACCAAAACAAAGAATAGAAAATCCTTTCAGATGTTCTTGAACCCAACCTAGGAGCTGAGGTAAGCTCTAACATCCCTTCTGATGTTCTGCACCACCATCATTTGGTCCCCTCAATCGGATCGATAAATCCTAGCATTTCTTTCACCCCATAATGAATTACGCCCTCCATCCCTTTTATAGTGTGGAGTTTTCCATTTTGGGTTGTCCTTTAATAAGTTCCCTTCGTCCCTTTTTAAGCGTGTGGCTTTGTAAATCTAACTTATTAAAAAAATATCATCATTACTTCTTTCACATCAACTTTATCTCCACTTTATACTTTTCACATCAACTTTTCAAAATTATCCTTCACTTAACCCATTAACTATTTACTCACTATCTTTTCAAAAAGGCAAAATGATAATTCTACAAACTTTTACCCATTAACTTTTCAAAACACACACTTATTAAAGGACAGCCTAAAATGACAAACTACACACTATAAAAGAGACGGAGGGAGTATGTGTTTTGAAAAGTGAATGGGTAAAAGTTTGTATAATTATCATTTTACCCTTTTAAAAAGTTAATGGGTAATAGTTAATGGGTAAAGTGAATGATAATTTTGAAAAGTGGAGGTAAAAGTTGATGCGGAATATGTAGAGCGGAAATAAAGTTGATGTGAAAGGTATAATGATGATGTTTTTTAATAAGTTAGATTTATGAAGCCACACACTTAAAAAAGATGGAGGGAGTAACAAATTACTCTAGACCCCTGCGAGAGAAAGGGCAATCAAAAAACAGAAGGCAATGCCTTTCCTCATCCTTGTCATGGATCCACGGGGTGCTACAAGGACGCCCTTGGACTGTAGTGCGGCATCCGAGCGGTTGATCTCGGCAATCAATGGCTCGGATTTCATCTTGGCACTGGACAGCTCAAATCTGCAAAGTGCCAAAATGAAATTAGGACCGTTAAAACACATTCGACGGTCCACATGCTGCACTACAGAGGTGGTGGCGCCCTATAGCACCCCCGTTTCCCCTTTTCATACAGAACACAAGTGGTGTCTGTAACTGTGTCCAAAGTCTCCAATCTATCTTGACACACCATACATTGGATGACATCCCATCCAGGAACATGGTGCTTGAACCAACTTCCTTCATAGCAGCTCACTAAAGGCCTAACAGATCATCTATTGGCAACCAGATGTTTATATGAGACACCAATCAATGAGATTGAATTAATGTCCAAAACAAGTTAAGTAATAGGCACGAAAGTTTTGAGGACAAAATCATGAATATTTTTTTATTCAAAAAAATTATTTTACTCATGAAAGCTCGGCGACACTTCAAAATTCCACCAGAAAATACGAAGACGAGAACAAATAACACTTCTACAAATCACAAATGGCGATAACGGTGCAAGTCAATGTATGACTTTGTTCATGGCGTTGTTTAATAGATGTCAGAGTGCCAAATGATAAAGGTGACATGCAACTTTCTGTTCAATTAGATAACTCTACACATTTACAGATCTAACCCCTGTCTATAGCCTTGCAGAGCTAAGGAGGATTCAATCCTTACCCTTTATCCCTGTCTTCGCCCGGCTAATGAAGGTGGGCTGCCTCCCATACTAGTATCTTGGTTTCCCATTGGGCACTAAATACCAGTCGGAAGAAGACGAAAAGTCGCTTTGTGTGACCTAGATTAAAATCAGACTATAATTAAAGTGACATTGTGAAATCCCACCAAGAGTAGCAAAATAGAATGACGAAGTTTTCATCCACATCCATAACAAAAGCCAAGAGATAATGACTTGAAACAAATACATGTACCAAGTAATTCAAACTAACATTTGCACTAATCTCTTTTCCATTTTATTAAGCTGCAACCCACAAAGCACTCTCTCCACGAGCAATCAGTTTCGGTAGAACGGTCAAGCAATTGATCCTTGATACCAGACAAGTTTTACTCTAAGCACCATAGCTCATTTTGCAGAATGTACCTGCAAAGAAGACAAGATTCGAACATGAACATATTCTTTGATACATCTACTAAGTACTTGTAGAGAGTGTTTTCAAACATCTACCTCAGATTAAAAAAAAAAAAAACATCTGACCTACATGGCAGACGACAATGCAGCACAGAAACATGCCTAAAAAGAATTGATATATTGCAATCAACAACTGAGAAACAGATATGATAATTTATTCATTAGTCTACATAGCTAGAAAGAACAAAGCAATCAGCTCTCAGCCTTTTGCCGTTGTGCCAAAACTAAAGGGAATTATGACACAAATAGTAAAGGTGACAATTCGAGAAAAATGCTACTGAAACTCCCCAAAATGTCCGGACAAAAGGCTCTACCAGGAAAGGTCATTTTCACCCCAAGTTGGAAAAAAAAGCCACCAGCTTGAAAGGTTAGTTGCAAACTTGCACAGTATTTTGTTTAACTTAAGACGAAACAAAACTATCACTCGGGAACCAAAACGTAAAATGATCTTTTCCAATTTCTCAACTGAGTTGCACGGACGCTTACCAAGCTTAGTTGGTCGGATGGCCTGATGGTCAGTTTATTTCAATGGAAATAGAAACTAGAATTATAAAGGAAGGACTAAGGAGAAAACACATTCATCAGTAAAGCAACAGCTGCAACTGTGTATGAAACCAGAGAAAACTCCACCAAAAAACACACCGAAGGTATACACCGCAGATGGGAAAACACCAATCATATTAAGACGCGACATAGGACTAGGCCACGAGATAGCAGGAGGTAAAACCAGCTTTGATAAAGCTGCCTGTTGCCTGTGCTAGCCTTCACACCTCTCCACGCACTAATGGTGTCTATAATTGCAATACCCTTGGTCCTTAATTATGTTTATAACGTGTGTACATGTTGGGTCCAAGTTAAATAATGTTTTGTGTTAATGATTAATTAACTTAGGTAAATTGTGTGTTAGTATTGTGCGAGTGGCTTTATACCATTGGTCCATTTGGCATATGACATGGGGAATATACAGGGACACGCACACACGGGATAATTTTCCATCGGAGCCCAACAAAGCAAAAGAGGGAGGCATTCCACGTCTTTACCTTATTCTGATCTTCCACCGCCAGAGAGAGAGAGAGAGAGAGAGAGAGAGAGAGAGAGAGAGAGAGAGAGACATAAGAAGAAGAAGAAGAAGAAAAAGAAAGGGAGAAGATTCAATTGGGTTTTGGGGTGATTGAATTGAAGACTCAATAGGTATGTTTTAGGCAATTAGTTGTTGAATCTCATCATTTACGTGAAATTAATTGTTTGTTGAGTCTATGGGTTGGGTTCTCGTATAACCCAAGAACAATACTTAGAATTCTTGAGTTGATAGCTTGAGATTGTGATTGACAGATGGATTTCTTGCTTTGAGACATGATTTAATTGTTTGGGAGGTGGTGGTTAGAAGCCCATGTGTTGGGGTATGAAAACCCACATTTTTGGGGAATTATAAGTGTTGTTATGAGTTGGAAGTATGGAAGTGAAGTGGAAGGTTGAACCTGAGATTCCACAATTTTGCCCCGGTGCTACTGGTAGGAGGCTTTCGGCCCTACCAGTAGAGATCAGTTTTGGGGTTGGTTGTTGGGTTGCTACAAGTAAGAGGATATTGGCCCTACCGGTAGGGACTATGTAATTTTTAGATTTTATCCCACACTCCACGGTTGATTTCACACACTTCTACAGCTTCATATTATCCATGTATGGACTCATTTAGTATTATAGTTATATTCCTATCATTCATTTGTTATAGGGGGCTTATGTGAGAACAAGTGGATTGAAGTGGTTGATTTCAATACATAAATTACGCGGTTTTACATATATTTTGCATCAAGTACAAATGATATGTATTGTCTACGTGTTTTGCTATAAAATGTGAACTCCATGAATATTATATGAAACGTGGACACGTTTGCAATCTATTAATGGCATCCCTCATGTCCCAGCTTGCTAGGGGACAGTACTATCAGGCTAGCAATATGTGTTTGTCATATGTTGTGGGATGATGTGTAAGACGTCTAGCTTATCCGGACCGGGGACGCCCGATGATACAATGAATCTGAGAGGGATGTGCATTATAAATTGACTTGTGAAGTATATATTCTCTTTGGTCTACATTAAACTTGAATTGGCTCCTTTTTAAAAGTATTTTTGAGAATACCAAGGAAAGCATGCAACTTATGTATTGGTCATTCATACGAGCTTCGGCTCATGAAAATATTTCACCTTTTAGGATGCGAAGAACAGCTCAATGTGTTACCCTTCACGTGGACTAAAAGCTCATGTGACAATTTATATTATGTCGGTTATAGGAAGGTGGTATCCAAGCCACTTTATGAAGTTCTTGTAATTGATAGGAATGTTTATTATATGTTCAGTACGCACAGCTCTGAGGTGTATTATTAGGGGTTAATGTCCCTTGCAAATGTAACGAGATGACATGTTATACATTATTAAATAGGCTTACGTTGATTATGCACTCTGGCCCCTCTTATTTATACTATTATAAGGTGTTATATGTATGAAATGGCCTTGGTGAGAGTTTCACAGGCGCTCTGTTGTGGCTCAAACCTACAGGGGCAGGTTAGGGCTGTGATAGTTTTTTTGGTGTCAGAGCAAGGTCTCAATCGTAATTGTGGATTTCCACATCACTCAAGAAGGGTTATTGGAGATTAATAGAAAGTTTCGGAGGTTGCAACAGGAATATAGTCCTGATTTTGGGTAAATTAAGATGCCAAATTTTGGGGTATCCGAGATGGTCAATTTTAAGGATGGTTCCGGGGATGTTTGTAGCGAGCATTTATTTTGGTTAGAGCACTATTTATGGTTACACTTAGACGTGCCCTTAGAGCTATAGGATGAATTGCGTAAATGGTAAATGCATGCTTTGTGCTTATGTGTTTATGTGGGGAAGCTACGTGTTAAGGTATGTTCACATATGTATGCGCATATACGGTGTCTTCTCATGTAATATCGATGGTGCAGGAAAAGATAGGTCTCACGAGTGTGGTTAGCATGCAAGATAGTATTGGGGAAAAAAATAATTGTTTTGTAGCTGGATAAAGTGTGTTGATATTTGGAGGATATGAATTGGGTTAAGGAAAAAAAATCAGGACAGACTGCTACATTCGTACCCTACTAGTGTGACATCACAAAACGATTATATTAAGGAGTGTAGTAAGGCAATGGGAACAAACCAGGGAGACTGGTGTAGGGTTTACTCTTCGAGGTAAAGACTAAATGGAATATGTGTAATCTTGTGGTACATGAGAAGTAGAAATGGTTTGTTGTCTTCCTGAAACACAAACAGAACACTTGACTCAATTATATGTACTTTACTTGTGCAGCTATCTAATATGTAGGAATTGTTTCTTCTCTATCTAGTTTGTGAATAGGTTGTTTGACCCTTCAAATGCTTGATGTTTACCCGTGTGGTATCTTTGAAACATTTATATTTCAAATTATCCACACACAAAAAAGGTATCTTTGAGACATTTAGTATGAAAATGAAAGCATGGTATGAGGATTCATTATATCAAGATAGACATTCGTAAGTTTTATGTTAATGGTTACGCTTTAACTCCTGATGCATATGATACGAATTACGCATGTATATTAGATGGAGTGCATATTGATAAAGGTGAATATGTGTGGCAAAGGTGTAACACGTTTTTATAACTTTGGAGAATCTTATTCCTAGACATTCAGTTTGAAGGGAGACAGGCCACCACAACTTCACAACTGAATATCTGGAATAGCAACTTTTAGACAAGATAGAGAAAAAAGAATACTCCCTCCGTCCCTTAATGTTTAGTCCACTATTCCTTTTTGGCTGTCCCAAAATTGATGTCCACTTGCAAAAATCAAGGACCAAAATTAATTAAATTTCCTTCTTTGCCCTTCTTGTTTGAGCAAATGGCAAAGTTTCTTTTTTCCAAATTCAAATTCAAATTTGAATTTGAAGGACAAATGTGGAAAGTTAAACAATAAAAAGTACAATGATTATCTCTCCAAAAAAAGTTGGAATCCCAAAGCGGGACTAACATTAAGGGACAGAGGGAGTAGAAGATTTGCATTGTACTACCGAACTGGACATAGATAGATTGTGTGTTTGTTAATGAATTTGTCTAGTTGATTTTATACGTTTAAATGTGGGATTATTCTGATGTAAAGATTTCACTTGCAATACAAAAGAAAAGAGGAAAACATATTATTGTCGACATTGTTGCTATAGAGTGAGTTACTAATCAAGATTTTATATGGTTTCTTTTGTAAAGAAGGGAACAGCTTAACTACAATAAATTTCCCTATAAAGGTTAGCTTATTAATCTATGTGAGGAAGATTATGACAAGTATGCATACCCGATGATTCAGCGTTGCTCGATAAGCCTACTATGAATGTGTTTTATGTTTCATTGAAAATAAACTGTTGGGATTACTAATGAACCGGTAGAAGGAGTTGTTGTTAATGATCTTTAAGGTTAGATTTACTATCATGACATGTTAGAATACCGCGTCTTGGAATTGAGGGAATCTGTTGCCTCGAATATCCTACTAGAGTAATTGCTTGATTCTAGAGTAATTAGAGTGTTATATGGGGCTTTCCAACAGGTGCAGGGAGTTGATTCGGAATTCATACTTAGGTTGGTAAATGATTAGGAATCTTAATTGCCTCCATGATTAGTCGGACCATATAAGATTAGTTTTATGTATGGTTAGACATAAAGATGGAGGGTAAATTCTAGAAGGTTGAGTCCTAGTTCGTTGGCATGATCATAATAATTGGATGGATTGTTAGTAATTAAAGGTAATGCAAGAGCAACCAAGACCACTTCGGAGGACATTAAGTTTGAGTTTTGTGGGACTAGTAGGACATTATTGAAATCAGTTAAGAATTCCTTATTTGCCGCGGTATGATATACGAAACGGAACCCTATACATGTAATCTATTTCGACATCGTATTGTGACCAATTTAGGATATACACTGATGCATTAAATTGGGGATTTACAAAAAGTTTAGGATGTTTCTTACTTTCCTCTAATTTTGAGCCATGATTAAAAGTGAATTTTCTTTATCATTCATTGTTCGAAAAAAAGGAAATTGCTTTAGCAATATTGTCTACATACATACTCGAAACAGCGAGGAAAGGGAATCAAGTTTTTCATTTTTGACGAAAGGTTCTCCATGTGCTAGATTCATGGAAAAAAAAAAGGGTAAATAAAATTCCAATGATACTATAAACCATGTAGACACGCATACCCACGTATGTAGATAATTTTGTTGTAAATCTTGGGTGTACTCTTCATCATATAATTTATTGGATTGTGATGGAAATTCAGAGTTTATTCATTTTAGCAAGCAAGATTTTAGCTTAGTCGATTGGTAAGAGGACAATACATTGTATTATAAGGGGATTGATTGACTTCTTAAAGCTTAAACTTTCATTGTCTCATATTGCATAACTATCTCCTTTTCTTAGCCCACAAATCAGTAGGCAACTCAGATGGGTTATACTTTGAAGGGCATGTCTTGGACTTTTGTCTTCGGCTTCCGAAGAAGTTGGCAGATTTATATATCTTTGAGTTGAGTTTTTATACTGTAGCACCAAAACTGATTAGAATGACACCATCTGAAGCACTTTATAAAGAGGAATACCGTTATGGAAGGGAGACTTTTCGAATATGAGGTAGGAGATCGGTAGCTTTGGAAACCTTGCCAATGAGTATAATTCGTTTGGGGAAAATAAAAACGAGTCTTAGACGTATAGCAACTTTAGAAATGAAAGAGAAGTTAAAGGAACTAGTCCTCAGCTACCTCTGCCAGAGTTTCCCCAAAGTACCTAACGTGTTACACATACTTACATTGAGGAGTTACCTTTAAGAATCATTGTGTAACCATCTTGAGAGTCTTGCAGTAAATTTACGGGGAAAAAACCTTAGGATATAAGGGGAGGTTAATTTTAATCATTAACTGGAACCAAAAAAAAAAAAAAGGGGTTCTTAACTTTATCTGCCTATAATGCTATGATGTATCAATATTTTTTTAGTAGGGGAGAAATGTCTTTACACATTTAAGGTAAGTCAAGTTTGGGGACCAAACTTTCTTAAGTATGGGAGGGTGTAATGCCCTTGGTACTTAATTATGTTTTTTTTAGGTCCGAAATTATGTTTACAACATGTGAACACGTTGGGTCCTAGTTAAATCATGTTTGTTAATGATTTAATTAACGTAGGTAAATCATGTGTTAGTATTGTGCGAGTGGCTTTATACCATTGGTCCGTTTGGTATATGACATGCGGAATATACACGGGATAATTTTCCATAGAAAGAAGATTCAATTGGGTTTTGAAATAGAAAAGGAGAAGATTCAGTTGGGTTTTGGGGTGATTGAATTGAAGACTCAATAGGTATGTTTCATGGAATTAGTTGTTGAATCTCATATGATTTACATGAAATTAATTGTTTGTTGAGTCTATGCCGTGTTCTCATATAACCAAGAACAATACTTAGAATTCTTTGAGTTGATAGCTTGAGATTGCGATTGACAGATGAATTTCTTGTTTTGAGATGTGATTTATTGTTCGGGAGGTGGTTGTTAGAAGTCCATGTGTTTTGGGGGGGTATAAAAACCCAGATTTTGGGGGAATTAGAAGTGTTGTTATGAGTTGGAAGTATGGAAGTGAAGTGGAAGGTCGAACCTGAGATTCCACAATTTTGCCAATTGCTACGGTAGGAGGTTTTTGGCCCCACTGGTAGCAATCAGTTTTGGGGTCGCATGTTGGGTTGCTACCGGTTGGAATATGTTGGCCCTACCGGTAGGGACACTGTAATTTTTAGATTTTATCCCACACTCCACAGTTGACTTCACACACTTCTAGGGCTTCATATTAGGCATGTATGGACTCATTTGGTATTGTCCGATTATATTCTTACCATTTATTTGTTATAGGGGACTCGTGCGACCATGTTGATTGAGGTGAGTTATTTCAATACATAAATTATGCAGTTTTACACATATTTTGTATTAGGTACAAATGATATGTATATCTTCGTGTTTTGCTATAAAATGTGAACTCCAAGGATATTATATGAAAGGTGGACACATGTGGAATCTATTAATGGCATCTATTACGTCCCAGCTTTCTAGGGGACAATGCTAAAAAGCTAGCAAGGTGTGTTTGTGATATGTTGTGGAATAATGCGTAAGACGTCTAGTTCATCCTCATCGGGGACACCCAGTGATACGACGAATCGAAGAGGGATGTGCACTATAAATTGGCTTGTGAATTATATATTCTCTTTGGTTTACGCTATCTTGAATTGGCTCGTTTTGAAATTTATTTTTGAGAATACCACAGAAAGCATGCAACGTATGTATTGGTCATTTATACCAACTTCAGCTTATGAAAATATTTCACCTTTCAGGATGCGAAAAACTGCTCAATGTGTTACCCTTCAAGTGGACTAAAAGCTCATGTGACGATTTATTGTATGTCAGTTATAGGAAGGTGATATCCAAGCTACTTTATGACATTCTTGTAATTGATAAGAATGTTTATTATATGTAAAGTACGCACAGCTCTGAGGTGTATTATTAGGGGTTATAGTCCCTTGCAAATGTAACGAGATGACATGTTATACATTATTAAAGAGGCTTCCGTTGATTATGCACTCTGGCCTCTCTTAATTATCCGATTATAAGGTGTTATAGGTATGAAATGGCCTTGGTGATAGGTTCACCGGCGCTTTGTTGTGGCTAAGAGTCTAAGACCTACAGGGGCGGGTTAGGGTCGTGACAATAATAGCCTCAACAATTTAGAGCTATCTAATAAATTTCCGAGGATTTACGTGGTAAGATCCTCTAATTTCCTCCCACGCCACGTATAACCGATCAAAAAATAATAAATACTTACATTGTAGCTTTTCTGAAACCGTTTCCCTTTACGTGTCAGGTAAACAATCTACTATTAATTTCATCATTTAAGCTTCGCGAGGCCTCTAGTAATCTAAGTCCTTATTTTGTAAGTACTTCTTCATTCAAAACACCCAAACGCATACAACCACAAAGGGGCATACCCCAGTTAACAACCAAAACACAAAACCCTACCACTACACTGCAATATCCAACAACAAACAAAAAGAAATATGAGCTCTGCAATAGAGCCAAAATAGACACAAGAATCACAATGAATAAATGCAATTAGGGAAATTGCAATTAGAACCAAGGGACTTGGTAAGAGAAGAAGGCCTAACTCCCCTTGTACAACACAAAAAATTCTAAATAAATTTACAAGCCTAACTAACAGAACTTGATCTACTGCAGTAGCTTTGCCGGAAAGCCCTAACATTTTGCTCCATCCATAGCACATACATAGCAGCTGCAAGAACGCTCCTCATAACTAGGCATTAAAACCTTTACCCACATTGAGATTAAACCACTCCAAAACATCCATCACTCTACAAGGGATGCCAGGATTAGGAATCCTTCCCCAAGCAGCATACCAAATAGCAGATGAGAAAGAAAATTGAAAAAATAAAAGGTGGTGGGACTCAATAATAGTACAACACAGCACACAATAATCATCCACTCTCAATCCCCAGCTAATTAGTAATCTGAGTCTTCACCAGAATAACTTTCTAGTTTCCACACAGCACCTGAGAATGGTCACTCAAAAAAAAAGTGTTGATGAGAATCCATTGTTCCTCCATCACACAAGACCAAACCTTGGTCACTGGAGATTCCAGTCCTAGCAAGTCTATCATTACTATTTAGTCCATAGTGGACTGTGATCCATTGAATCAAGGTCCATCTATGCACCTGTCTTCTAAACTAAACAACTGATTGCCATTTCTTTTATATAATGGGATATTCTAATAACCTCTCAAACTCTCTTGATTATGTAGTCCCCATTCTTGGCTAATAACCCAACCACTCTGTCCTTTGAGGTCTAGCAGTACACGTGCGAGGGAATGGAGAGTCATTTCTTGTGCCACCTTGTTCCTCTCCCTACGCCATTTTCGCCATCCATTGCCGGTAATTGAAGACAACTTGACAGCTAGGTATCTCAAGATTATAAACTACCCTATCCCCAAAGCTCTCTTATGTATAGGCCCCCAAAGGATGCGAATAAATTCAGCCCCAACAAAAGAGAATTTAAGCCATTCCTACTCTTGTATTGAATCAAGGGTTAACAAAAGGTTTTAAGACTTAACACTCTTCTAACACACCATGAAGAATCACCAAGAATAGGCAAAATACAGAACAAGAAAAATTGCACTGACAATGACATCATTTTTATGCGTCAAAAAGGAAGCAGAGATAGCAATGCATTAACAGAGACAAATACAATATGAAAATACAGAGCTAAGTTCATGCATATATATTACCTGTTCAAGATATCTAGAAGCCATTTAATGTGTTTCTTAGGATTGCCAATTGGGTGAAACAAGGCTCTCCACATAAGTTCCTGCTTCAAAATCAGTTGGATGGCCGCGAATCACTAGCTCCTTGGATTTTTCCTCCTGCAGATCAAAGCAAACTAACCTGTCTCTCTCTACATCGAACAAAACTCGGTCAGTCCTTGATGAACTCAAGGGTTTCCAACGTTTTGGAAAATTTTGATAAGTGACCCTAAGTTTAGTCCAAGAATCACCGACACCATATTCTTTCATTACCCAAAGATCTGCATAATCTTTCCTTACCCAAACATGTGCATGAGAAGCACGAGAAGCACTATACGGGTCGCTGAAAATACAAAGGCACCCTCAAAGAGCAGTAAGTTCGTAGTCCCCCACAGAACTCGGAGATGGCACGATGCGGAATTTTTCATATGCTAAATCGAGTGCAACAATAACGTCACTCGTACTAGTACTAGCTTTCCAGTGAAGTGCCCCACTAGCGAAAACCCCAGCAGGTTTAATTTCGGATCTTGAATGATCATAAGGAGACTTCTCAACCTGTTTCCAAGAATCGTTCCTTAAGGAATATATACTGACTACATTATCAGCGGTTTCACCGTGAGAAATGCTTACAACTTTGTAATCATCATTGGATGAGTCATAACCAAGCCCATAATCATTGTAACATTTCAACGGGTTAGGGTCGAATGTAAAAGGAGATTCTGGTAGTATATTAAATTCCCTGGTAGCAGGGTTAACCAAAGCGTAATGGAAGCATCGATCGGCCATCCAAAAGCCGATCAACAACAAGCCATCACACGAACCCCAGATCTCGTCGAAATAATTAGGGTCATCGTCTTCGTCTTCGTCTTCGACTTCCTCATCGGTCGGGAATGTCAAGGGTACTGCCACCGATTCATCGGCAAGTTGAGACGATTCGAGGTCCACAGAGTATATATCTTCACCGCAACAAAGAATCAGACGCTCGTGTTTGTTGTCGATGTTGCGATTGAGATGAGTTCGGATGAAATGAGGCTGGGAGATTAGAGATCGCCATGGTTTTGAGACGCACCTGAATCTGCAAAGAGAGACCACGGGGAGTCTGGTGAGTATGTCGTAGATGATCTCGTCGTGAAGGTTCGGAAGGTTCGGCATCCTGGATACCACGAGCTGAGAGAGAGAGAGAATGAGAGAGAGAGAGAGAATCAGAGACAGAGAGAGTTATCTATCATGGATCGAATGCGGGCAGGTCAAATACGACTTAATATTAGGTGGGTTGAAACGGATTGGGTCAAATGCGGGTCAAGCTAAACCCAACCCTATATTGAAGCTGGTTGTCGAATTTCTGGCAAAGGCATTCAATTTCAAACCCACCTCCACCTCCACCTCCTGTTAAAAAAAAAAACATCTCCACCTCCTCGTAACTCATCACCCATACACTCTTCCATACATGCATTACTCCTATATTTTTTCAAAAATGATTGTGACACAAACTTTGTGCCACAACCAACCACAACCCACTCACATGGGGTGTGGGCCCCACATCCACACCCCATGTGAGTGGGTTGTGGTTGGTTGTGGCACAAAGTTTGTGTATGTATCATTATTCATATTTTTACCAGAGAGAGAAAAAGATGGGTCCCAGTTAATCTACAAGGATCACGAGACCCAATCCCAATCCGACGCCTACTAGCTCAAACCACCCATGCCATGGCTCATCGTGATCCGTCCAATTCCTTACCTCCTCCTGTGAATTGAAAGAAAGAGAACCTAGAAATACAGTATGTTTCCAATTTTAATTTCTCCATACAACGATTTCAGTTAATTGCAGAGACAATCAACCTTATTTTAATTTTTGTAAGTCCATAATTTTAACAAGAAAACCCGCCTCCTTCGGCAAATAAACCAAAAATTGGTTTTTTGGTTTATTCATTTTGTCTTTATTGAATTTTTTTTTGTATTTATTAGTTTTGCATCAATTTTTTATGATTTATTGGTTCTCTCGACGAGACGAATTTAACAAGTATGAAATTATAGTGAAAATTAATTATTTTTTGAATAAAGCCAAAATTAAACCAATAAACCACGTTTTTTTGGCTTTATTCAAAAAAAAATTAGTTTTAACTATAATTTTATACTCTTTAGATTCGTATCGTCGAGAGGAACCAATAAACCATAAAAATTTGATGCAAAACTAACATTTACGATTTTTTTTTGAAAAAAAACAAAACGAATAAATCAAAAAACATATTTTTGTTTATTTGCCAAATTAGACGCGCGCGCACGCGAGAGAGAGGCGAGACAGTGTTGGAACGGCTAAAGAGAGAAGGTGAGGGGTTGATGTGAGAGAGATGCGTGTAGATGGTGGTCTGGGGGGAAGAGCCCAAGAGGCAACCATGTGCTGGTGTGCTCTGAATATTTGAAATTGATGATGTCTCTTTTGGGTCACCCATTTTCAACCCATGTAAAACCATCTAAATATGGGTTTATATGGGTTGAACCCATATAAACCCATGATATAACATGGGCGGGTTGGGTTGAGTTATTGGTGGGT